>CM029918.1:74274653-74342153 GCA_017639245.1 Myiopsitta monachus | reverse complement strand
ATGAAGAAATATTCTAATCCTGCTAACTCATTTAAGTGACTATCAAAAAGGAGTGACTTCTCTTTCACTTGGAGGAATTAGAAGGATAAAAATACGAAAACTAAACTGCCACCAATGGGCCAAAAGCAAACACAGAACATATTTTAGTGCCCTAAATAATAAGAAAAGTAATTGCTGCTGAATCATATTTCTGTCTTGATAAGATTTCAAAAACCACTAAGTACATATTACCCAATCATGTGTGCATTCTTGGAAAAAGCTGCTGTGAATCTTCAAGGCAGCCCAGGCTTAAGTAATGTGCAAAGAACCCATGGTAATGATGATATTAAAAGGTTCATAGAACCAGTGTTAATAGGTAGAAGCAAGATGAAGCACTAGTTTTTTGCAAGGGAACACAGGCAAAACCACAAATGTAAGACGAAAAGAGAATGTGAATTTTAAGAACAGCTGAAAACAGCAGGTGAACTCTACAGTCACCTGGAGAATAAGGAGCTTGAAGAACAAAGACAAGCCAGAACTAAAAATCTATATGAATTAGAATTCTACCAAACAATGCCATAGTAGGAATTATGCTGACCAAAGATAGCAGTAATTTTGAGACCTTGCTCAGCATTTGATGCGCACAAGATGGTATAGTTACATTATTTACAGAAACATATCCCACAGGTAAGAGGATGCTTTGACATCCTAGAACACAGTACTTCTGACATTAAAACTACATGGTTTGGAACAAAATAACTGAATATAATGTTAATGGAGCCTTTAATTCAGAAATGCAGCTATCTTATTTTGACAAATCTAAAAATCTTTGCAAATAAAAGTCCAGCATGAGCACTACATAAATAGGATAAAATGAACAGTATTTTGAATATTTCTATCTTTTGCGATTTAGCATTATTTTCAAGTGTTCCACTTCAAACCTGTTGTAAAAGCAAATACTGCATTTTAAAAAAGAACAGTATTTTGCAAAATTAACTGGGTGTTGTACTTTTTTGGAAATCCATAGACAATACTGGATGAAAGAACCAGAAAGTGAAATCCCTCATAAACTTGTATTAACCAATGAAACTAATTAGGGCAATTCTCTGTCTAACATGAGTAAAGAAAAACACAAAAGAGAATTTTAAATGTGATGTTTGCTATTATAGTTTCAGTAGTTCCTGTCTTATCAAGCAGCAAACATATTCTTTAAAAGTGAGGATCTTACTAACGTTGACAACACATAGAACAGAATGGATGGGCTTTGCCACAGGAAGTAGTTACCTATAAGTATCAGTGAAAGCAGGTAAATATTTGAATATACAAGATCCTAGTGAGACTTCTGAAGAGCATTTTCAGGATTGGGTTCCAAAGATAAAAAATTACATGCTTGCAGTGGAATTCACAAAAAGTAGACTTAAAGTATAGAACATTGAGTCATCAGGGAATTAGCTTCAGAACATCCGCCATGCTAAGAATGATGCAAAACAATTGTCCTGCTGGGTGAGAACTTACATGCTTCTAGAAAACTATAGCTGAAGAAAAGCTTGCTTGGAAGCCTGTTTTCAAAAAGACACTTGTTATATGATTCTTAGCATCAAATATGAATGTGAACTATCAGCCAAAGAAGGGTAGAGAAGAAAATAGAAATGGGTTAATTAGGTGCAGAAAATACTAGTGTTGAGCATGTACTGGAGAACATCTGAGTATATTACTGTTTTTTCTATGATGAATGATTAGAATAATCTATTTTTTTTCCACTCACTATGACTGCTCCATTATGTATCATTAGGGAATGGAGATTTATGCATGCAAGTATTTGCTAGGCAACAAAAGGGGGATGTAGGGGCTATTTAGCATATGGCAGAAGAAAAAGTTAACAACAAGATTCTACTAGCTAGTTTACACAGTGGGCTTTGCCCACAATGGGCTAATTAACCTTAAGAAGATACAAGATGAAAGGGGGTAAAAATCCATCTCAATTGCAATGCACTGTGTATGCTATGGTACTAATGATTTAAATTTATCTCAAAATAGAGATATTTGGTGTAAATTAGAAAATCTGAAAATTGAATTATTATGGACCAGTTGGCTTGTAATAATACTTTTGCATTATTAACAGAATAATTTACAGACTCTGAGGCTGCAATGATACTAGCATGTTAAAGAATAGCAAGGAACATTTCCAAAAACTAAAACTAAACCTTTTGTAAAGTTAAAGAGTAGGAATAGTCACTGGTACTGTTTTGGACTGGGCCAACTAGCATTCTCCTAAACAGCCCCTGAGCACAGCTGAGAGCCTATCACGAGTCTACAGCCATTCCCAAGATTCACTTTGCATGGGGACTTTCTGTTTTTGAGAGTAAAATAATGTAATAATATCATCTCATGCAAATTTCATTTAGTAGTATAATCAAAGCCTGAGTTTTCTGGAGCCCATTTTACCTGAAGGTCAACCTAAACAAACCTATTTAGAGAAGTTATATGGAGAAACCATATCTATAATTTTAATGAACAACAACCAGCCAGTTTTTGGACCTGGACACTGTATGCCATTAAGAAGGAAATACAGCAACTTTGTATTTCCTTTATATACAATTTCTGTGCTGATAGCTTTTTGACAAAAGCCAGAGGGCACTCAGCCAGAGACTCCATTGTGGAAGGAAAGTCATTCTGACCCAATGAAGAGAAAAACAAGATTCTGAAAAAAACATTTATTCTGAAATAAACAACAGGTTGGACTGGTCTAAGGAGTGGACCAAATGCCTGATAAATCAATAATGTGGTAATTACTATTTTGTATTTTATCAGACATTAATTATTTACATACAAAGAATTTACATATAAAATTCTAACCCAATTTTTGCCTGAGTCTTTCAAAACAGACTAAAAAGCCTAACAATGCTATTTTTATACTGCTTTTGTAACAGAAGCCTAATGTGGACTAACACCATTTCTGTTAACTAGATTTCAAATTTTATTTTTTCTTTTTCAAAATCAGAGATATTATCTAGGCTACAATTGAGAATTGCACTGAGTACACCTCATAGGTGTACATTTTAACTATTCAGACCACTCTCAGAAGTGTAATATGAATGCATAACATGCTGTGGTTTAGAAGGGGATGGTGACTATGCAAGATGATAAAATTAATAAAAGGAGAAAATCATCTCCAGGTACACTTACTGTTTGAACTTTGTGGAAATCCAGGTAAGGAGGATGGACCATTCATTCCAGGCAGAAGAACAGGAGGAAGGCCAGGGAGTCCTGGATAAGCTGCTGGCAAACTGATACCATGAAGAGAACTGCTGTCCATCATACCTGGCTGCTGTACTGTTAATCCTAGCACATCAGTAGCCTTCTTTATGCGATCTAATTCTTGCTGTGCCATCAGCTGTCTAACTGTTGTAGGAGCTAAATAATCTTTCTCCCGATCTAGCTGACTTCCCACAGTTTCTCTCACTTTTGTAATATGTTGTTTGGAAAAGATATGATCTCTTATGGACAAACGCGCAGAATACTTCACGCCACATAGAGAACATTCTGGCTTTGTCCCATCAGGTCCAGTCTGATTTATCATGAATGGCTTCCCTATGTTAATTTTGAATTTCTTTTCTTTAGCCCGGGCATTCTGAAACCAGACCTGGACCACACGTTTGGGCAGGCCAATCTCATTCCCTAGCATTTCACATTCCTGCATTGTTGGAGTCCGGTAGTCACTAAAGCAAGCCTTGAGAACTTTGAGCTGAAGGTTACTCATTTGTGTTCGGAAACGTTTGTGGCCTGGCCGATCACTGTTTTTGGATTTAAAGGGATTGCTAGCTCCAAATGGGTTAGGTGAGCTTGGATCAGCTATGCTTGAAGTTTCACTGCGATCGGCATTATCATCAGGGTCATCAGTAATGTAGTAACTTTGGTCATGGTCACCATCTTTTTCACTGAAATGTATTGAGGGGCTTGTTAGGGAAAAGAGAAATTTGTCATCGGTATTCTCGTTTGTAGGTGTAGTTGCAGCTTTTGATAGCGTGTCGTTCACAAGTGGTTTTGGTTCTTTGGGAGGTGATGCAGGTTTTGCATCCCCTGAACTGCCAGTCGTGCTTTCCATTTCATTGTTCCCCTCATCCCCTGTTGTGGCATCACTAATTGCCGTATTAATTGATGAAGTTTCATCAAAGTCAGTCTTGTTTTGATCGTATCCAGAGTCAGCAGGAGGGGCATTCAAATTCTCTATATCCTCACTAGACTCTGCTTTGAAAGAAGAAGGACTTAAGAGGTTCTTCGGTGACATTTCTGCAGTTTTGCTAACAGGGGTCGACACAGTGGAGGCTAATTCATTTTCACTTGACAATTCAGTTTTTGCTAATGACAGTGATGGGTAATCAAAAAATATGTACTTTTGTGGACTTTCTCCTCCATCTTCATTTGATATCAAAGGACTTGGAGGCAAACTATAACCAGCCTGTTTCCCTTCATTCCAATGTCGAGAGCGAATGTGACTTTCTAAAGCTGATTTTGCTTTAAACAGAGCTCGACAGAAAGGACACCTTTTATGGGACTGGGCTGGACCAACTGCACGGAACTGTCCCTTTCTTTCTCGGGCTCTTGTATTCTGAAACCAGACTTGTACAACCCTCTTTTTTAATCCCACTTCACGTGCAATGTGATCTAGCATCTTTCTGGTGGGGTTGGAATCTAGTAGGTACTTTTCATAAAGTATTTCCAACTGCTCTGGAGTAATTGTAGTTCTTAAACGCTTATCACGATGTTGATCTTCTCCACTGTTTCCTCCCTCTTTCTCACTACAATTGTTGTCTTCTTTATCATCTAGTTTTCGTTTCAGGGAACCAGCAACTGTAGCAGGGTGTGCTGTATGTGATGAGCTGGTTTGTGGTGGCATCTGAGCAAGAGAACTATTAAGTAACTGTCCAGTCATCAAAGGATTATTGGGGTCAAATATCATATAGGGCATGTCCATTGGTCTTTCTAAAAACTGAGAGTGAAGAAATTGGTTTTGGGCTGCTAGGAAATGCATGTGCTGGTGCTCTTGCCAAAGTTCTAGAGTTGGAAAGGCGACTGTACACTGATCACATTGGTACTGTAGTAACTGAGGAGGTAGACTGTTCTGTAGAGAAGTCATTGAAATTGGTAAAGGACTGGAAGGAACAGGTGTGGTTTGTGACACAGAAGGAGGTCTCCCTACTATCTGTGATTGTTTTTGCTGCTGCGGTTGAGAAGATGAGGGTTGAGGTTCAGAAGAGGTTACTGGAGTAGGCTGTACTGGTTTGGTGCTTTGAGAAGTTGTATCAGTTTGCTTAGAGATGTTTTCATTTTGTTTTGGTTTTTCTGTGGCCTCTGGTTTCGGAGAAGCCTTCTCAGGTTCTGGTTTTGGTGATGGAACCAAAGGAGTACTAGAACCAGAGCCAGAGCTTGCTGCTGTGACTGTCAGGCTTTTTGCAGAGTCGTTTTGGCCAGAAACTGTGCAGTTCTTATACACTGTTTGATCAGAAGCATCCATAGAATCTTCAGTTTGGCTTTCATCTTGAGCGTCATCATCTTCATCTTTATAACACTGCTTTTTCTGATGTGTAATCAAATCAAAGATCCTAGGGAAAACTACACTGCACTTTTTGCACTGATATTGCATGTTACTGGTTCGAATGTAACGCTCATTTGTCAGTTCCCTTTTCTCATTGTCTTTAGTTTCAGCTTGATTTTCGTAACTTTTGCGAGCTTTTTGTCGTGCATTTTGGAACCAAACAACAATTACACGAGTAGGTAGGTTCAGGACAGTTGAAAGTTGTTCAATTTCATCATCCTTTGGATAAGCATTTGTGTCAAAAAAGTCTTGGAGGACACGAAGTTGGTAGTCAGTAAACCGAGTCCTAGATGATCTCTTGCTGAAAGATGCATCAGACTTGTAAGGTTCTACAGCAGAAGGCTGAGGATCTATTCTGATATCTTCCAATACTGTTATAGGAGGGTTGCTGAAGTTATATGGAGAATCTTTATTTCTCTGTCGTTCTTTAAACAATGTATTCCGAAACCAGTGCTTGATAACTTTCTGAGAAAGACCAGATTTTTCAGCCATTTCTTGGATCTGCTCCTCACTTGGAGAATTGTTAATATCAAAATAAGCCCGCAAGATTTTTAACTGGTCATCTGTGATTCTTGTACGTGGACGCTTGAACTGAGAGTGCCGCAGGAAATTGGGATCTAATCCCAGCTGCTGCTGACAAAGCTGGGTAAGATCTGCAGATAAAGTATCCATTGGTGGCAACTGCAGGGCAAGCTGAGGAGGCAATGCAGGATGCTGCACTGGCTGCATCATAATTGGAGGGAAGAGTGGGAGGTCGAGTGAAACAGGAAGCTGAACTTGTGGTGGGGCTGATGGTGGCGGTGGTGGAGGAGGAGGTGGTGGTGGTGGAGGAGGCGGTGGTGGTGGGGTGGGTGGTGGAGCTTGCAAAGGTGTGGGAGTTGCGTTTTGAATTTTTCCAGCCCCAGCTGAAGATGGCTGAGAAGGAGTTGGAGGAGGAGGAGGTGGAGGTGGTGGAGGTGGAGGTGGTGGAGGCGGTGGTGTTTCTGGAGAAGATGGAGAAATTGGATAAAGCTTGTCATACGCCTCCCTGTACTGTCGGGCAAACTTTTCTAATGCTCCATATGGAAAAAACTGTCCATGCACATGTTCTTGATGACTCTTCAGAATAAGAATGTTGGAAAAGAGCTTACTGCAAATTCCACATTCCAGTTTGTCTGTATTTTCACCTTCACCAGTCTTACCTTTTTTCTGCACTTTTTGTCTGTTCTCATTGTATTGGATAACTAGCTCAAACCCAAAGTTCTCCAACAAAGCCTTGGCTGCATTCCCCCTTGCTCCAGAAGCTATTCTGGGTGGTGGGATTGCTGGTTCTGAGGATTTTGGCTTCTTCATATCTTTGCTTTCTTTTAGTCCTTCATTCTCGTTTGTAGACTCCTGCTTTGGCTTCTCCTGTTTCTCAGAAAGTTCTTCTGACTCCTTATATGATGGCATATCCTTTATAAGCTGGCAGTCTGTATTCACTAAGGTAGTTTGCTCTGCTTTCATCAGCTTGCTACTTTGCTGCTGCTGCTTTTGGGACTGAAGTTGGGGTTGGGTAGATTGATACTGTTGTGCTTGTTGCTGCAGTATCTGTAGCTGGGTTTGGCCAACATGGTGCTGAGTTTGTATCTGCTGCTTCAAATCTTCTAGCAGTGATCCTGTCATACCAGCCATTCCAGGCATACCAAATGTGGCAGAACCTGGCAAACCAAGATCTGGGCTCAAGCTAAATTCTGTCCCAGGTATATAGAATGGGAAAAGGAACTGAGGCTGTTGAAATTGCAGGAGTGCTTCTGGCGTCATAGGAAAGTGAGGCAAAAAAGCTGGGTTTAGAAACTGTGGTTGAAAGAATGCAGCTTGCTGTTGCAGTTCATGCTGTAGTTGCATTTGAAGTTGTGCTGGTGACTGGGGTGGGTGATGTGTAGGCTGAGCAGAAATTAATTCAGAAGCTTGCTTTTTATTTAATTCTTTGGCATCTATGTGTGTTTCTTTGCTGTTAACTGCTGGTAAGCTCATAGATTCTAGCATTCCTTGGCTGGGGCTATTAACATTCCCTGCTACACTATTTCCGCTACTTACATTACCACTTGGTTCTAATTTTGCAGCCCTTGCCTTTGTCTGATGAAGCACAGACCTCATATGGATTTCCAATGTAGAACTTTGGCTATACGCAACATTACAAATGCTGCATTTGTAGGGTTTGTTGTCAGTGTTGCTGTTGGTTTCTTGAGGGACAGGACTTGATGCTTCCTGCAAAACCTTCTTGAGTTTATGCAGATGGGACACTGAGTTATAGTGGACCAAGAGAATGTTCTTTTGGGTGAAGGACTCTTTACACACTGTACATTTGTATGGGCGAGATGGATCTAGAAATTTTTCCATAGTAAAATTTGGCCCTTTTCTAAAAGGTAAGGTCCGCTTTGGCTCTGAACCCATTTCATCTGGAATAGAGCTACTGTCGCTTCCTACAGGACTTGCTTTACCTTCCTGGTCCATCTCGTAATCTCTTTCTATTTCTTGTTCTAGTGCATGATCATCTTGTGCCATACTTTCACTTTCTGCCCAGAGTTCACCATTGACAGGTAAAGATGCACACAGCTGCTGAAGTTCAGCTTCATTGAGTTCAGGGTGGCCTGCTTCCAAGTGTTTTTTTAAAGCCTGGAATGTACGGAAGCTACGTTGGCAAAGGCTACACATGGTAGCCGCCCGAATAGCATGATACTGGGAATGTATCTGAAGCTTCTGCATAGTCTTAAAAGCCAAGCTACAATGGTTACAACGATACTTATAGACATGGCGGTCAGAAACAGAGAGCTGTTGCTTCTTCTGCTGTTCATTTAGCTGATCCGTCATTGAATCAGCGATCTTTATATCTTTACTGCTGCTCTTATTCCAGTCTGGTGTTTCAGTAGATTCCTTAGGTGGCTTCTGTTCCTCAGTCTTAATTTCCATTCCAGTTTTTGATTCGTCAGTCCCAGGGTTACTTTTCTCATCCACAGGATTTTCACCTAGTTAAAGAAAGTGAAGTTTGTTTTACACAAGCAGAAAAGAATAGCACATAGGATTATTTTTATTTGATTTTTTTTATCAGAAATCTAGAGTGGCACCTGGTATGCCATGTGTTCACTTAACCATTCATGGCAACTTATCCTTGCCCCAAAGAGTAAAGCAGACAGGACCAACAGGAGGCTAAAAAAAGGAGTAAAATCCAAACACAGTCATCAGACTAGAAGTGACAGTTGGCCCAGGAGTGGCATAGGGCTTCTCTTTGTCACAAGGTAGGAGTTTATTGCTATAATGGGAGCACCAAACAAGAAAAGAAAGAAACAGTAGGAAAGAAGGACAGAGTAGAAATGGGGACAATAGGTAGAATAGGTGATTAGAAAGGAGGAGGAAAGTGGTCTGAGGAGAGAGGGAGAAGCATGCTGTGGGAGGTAGCAAAGTAGTTTCCCAGCGCAGAGTACAACAGGTGTCCAGGATAAGAAACCTACTATTGGAAATACAGGCAGAATCACTTCCCTAACATTCCCCCATTGATGTTGGTGAAAGTGACACTGTGTTTTGGGACTAGGTCTTATTTGGTGCCTAAACAAGGAGGGTCCTACCTTCAAAGTGGCTAGGCACTACTGTTTGTTTTCATCTCTACCAAAAGCAAACAGTCTGGCATACATGTGTATCCTAGTAGTTCTGCATGGGTGCAGTCTACCAAGTTCAGGCCCCTTTTATTTTTCTCTTTTTGTCACTTGTAGTTATATGCAAGCCAAAAAGGATTCACTTTACTAAGAAAGAAACAAGTGGTTTATTTCTAAATTGCCCACGAGTACCTTTTGTATGTCTGGGTTTTTTCTTGCATACCTGGATACTTCCCAGATCCCTCAGCTGTAATGGCTGCAGGTGTGTCACGTTCAGATTTCTCTGATGCAGCTGCTGGCAATAACATGCTATTGGGCATCATGACATCTGGTACAGGAACCTTTGAAAACCAAGAACACCGTATTATTACAGGGAAAGTCACGCTATTTTATACTATATAGCATTATGGAATAATTCAAAAGATCCACCATATCTGGATCAAAGACCGCTAATATCAAATGAAGAACTTGACTCAGTCCTTGAAAATTATTTCTGACAAACTACAAATCCAGAGGATCGGGTGTCCCTTGGTGGACAATCTACTCCAAATAATCCATAATAAGTTGATGCTATAGAACTACATACACTCAATACTCCATTGGTCTCAGTGTCACCACAAAGAAGGTTTTGCTGGCTATGTCAGGTTGTTCAGATTTATCAGGGGAATTCTCCTCAGACATTCTCCAAAGACAGAGATCATGTTGTGATATGGTCACCAATCAGTTCTTGACTGAGGGCATTCCCACTTTGCTTCGCCTGTATTGTTTTTTTAAACAAATGCTGGACCTTCCATGATCTTTGAAAGAAATTTGTAAGTTTATTTCCATACAGAAATAGTAACTTATTTCCATTTAAAATGAGATTTTTATTTTCTTCTCTCCAATTGCCTATGTCTCTTCTTCAGACAGCTTTACCTGTTGTGTTGTGCTTTTAAATTATAGACAGAAATCTTTGAAGCATGTGTCTGATGATGTCTGATAGTTAAGTCAATATGAACATTTGCTCAACAGTTCATGTTTCCCCTTTGCTTAGATCTTTAAAGCATATTCATACCTGAAATAATGGATTGTCTAATGGTTCATACTGAGACTTAGCAGGTCTGGTTTCAAATTCCTGCACTGCCAGATTCTGACTAAATAACCTTGGGTAAATAGTTCAGATTGTGCTGTAGCTCCTCATCTCTAACATAAGGATAGCATTTCCTTGCTTCATACATAGGTAACAAGAATATCCATATGAGAGAATTTTGAGTGGTAAATTTGTATGATAGTGGTAGCTACATACATTACTATTTATGAGTAGAAACATGCTTTGTTCCTCTTTAACAGTTAAAACATATTTCAAACACTTATTAGGATATATAAAAATTATATATATGCATGTGTGTGTGCATGTCAATTGCCTATTGGAAAAGATATTCTAGACATATTTTAAAAAGCCCTGGGCTTAGTATATTTGTAATTTAAACATGGCATTAATAGCATTCTGTCACAGGACTAGTGATTCTGAGTTTATCTGGGAGAGAAGGGCTTTAAAAAAAAGGTGATGTAGACTCTAAATGTCCCAGAGAAGAAAAATTTGTTATAAATGGTATTTATTTTGTCATCAGAGAGTTCAGATATGGTCATACCTGTGTTAGCAACTACAACTGTTTAAATGATACAGATTATTTTGAAATCTGTTTCTCACTCTTTTTTTTCTTTTTTCCTCTCAGAAACAATGAGACAACTCCCCAGCACTTGGAGAGGAGAGATTTCAAAGCTGCCCCGTTATCAACATAGAGGGAATCATGGAGAACTTGAGAAGAAAGCTAATATTGCTCAATGGGGAAGAGGGGAGGTTCATATTTTTCCAGTTTCCTAAAAGGGTCTGGGAAAGTTAAATTTCTACTGCATTTTCCTTTTGGTGGGCCAAAATTACATGGTTTGACAGAGCTATACTTAGTAGAAATCCAAGGAAAAGAAGAATCCCCAATTATGTATTTGCTCATCTTTGCACAAGAAACCCCAGACCTTCAGGCAAGGGCTCATTCAATGCTTTCTTATTATCTTGCTGCTTTACTTGGAAATGGGGTTGTAAGCTTACAACCACAACCACGTAAATAAAGTAGTTGCCTATACAGACAGAACTAAATCCTTAAGGTCAATCCCTGAGATTTCCAAATGCATTTCCTTCTAAAAAGGCACGACAACCAGAATCAGGGTGTCTTAGATGTGTTTTCTAACTGAGTCTACACTGTAATAATACATATATTCTAGACCTGATTGTGTCTTTAGTGTTGTTTTGAATGGTGCCTAGTCAATATTTTTCACAGAAATTTATTATTTTGACACGGTTTGTACGATGTCAATTTGTACAGTGAAGATCAGGATTCTTCTGGTGAGGTTGGAATGGCATTCATCGTAGAGTTTGCTCATTATAGTATTCCTCCCAGTTGTCAGGAAGCCAGTTCAAGTCCATTTTTGATCCAGGGTAGTTATTTGAAATCAAATATTCTATATCCTAAAGAACTGACCTAACTGGATTGCTACCTATTCTTGGACTTGCATTTCTGTTTCATATTCACATTTTAGTCACAAAAAACCTAAACAGTCTTTTATTCAGAGGCAGAAAGTAAGAAACAGGATGTTCTGTACAATAATTAATTGTGTTCTCCAATTAGCATTACTACCCCAAGCAGAAAGAGATAGAGGAAGAGAAAAACGAATGACTGCAAAACATCACTTGGGGGCAACTGAAAAGTAACAGCTTGGATATGTCTGCTTGTAAAGTAGCTATTATTAGAGGCTGTGATTTTGTGTATAAAACCACCTGTATTTACTAGCCAGTTGGTAATAACAAACTACACCTTGTCTTGTATGGATTTGCCACTTGTAAAAGAGATGTTAGAGCATGCAAATCTGCAGCAGCTTCTAGAAAATGCTAAGGCAAAACGTAGAAAGATTCTGATGTAATGACAGTGTTATAAAGCAGACAATGGAACAAATCAAGAGGGTGGGAGAACTCCACTGGTAGGAAATTTCTTTGGCTGGTCCCTCGCGACCATTGGCATCCTCAACATGCTGCTGCACCTTGTAATAGTTACTCTGCTAATGTATATCTGTGTGTGCTTTGCCATAGTAGTGATTTGTTACTGGATGAAGAAGGTGAAACTCTGCATCCACAACGAGGTGCAAGGACTGAGGTTGGCCAAATGCCTCCTACCACAGTCAAGGGCAAGACTGGGTTGGCCTCTGTTTGCCACCAAGAAGAACCTTTAACTCTGCTGCTGGCTGCAACCCAGCAGGCATTGAGCGGTGGGCACATATGCCATACCAGACCTTGATGTGAGGGATGGCCTCCCCTGCTACCAGAGAGCCAACCAGTGGAAGAGCCAACGGTGTTTACAGATGGCTCAGGGAAAACCGGAAAAGCTGTTATTGTGTGAAAAGAAAACTTTCACTGGCAGCACCGAATAGAATATCAAGAAGGATCACCCCAAGTAGTAGAGCTTAGAGCAATAGCAGTGGTGTTTCAACATTTTATAGGGATGCTGGGGAGGGACTCTTAATTAGGGACTGTAGTGAGAGGACAAGGGGTAACGGGTTCAAACTTAAAGAGGGGAAGTTTAGATTGGATATGAGGAAGAAATTCTTTACTGTAAGGGTGGTGAGGCACTGGAATGGGTTTCCCAGGGAAGTTGTGAATGCTCCATTGCTGGGGGTGTTGAAGGCCAGGTTGGACAGAGCCTTGGGTGGCACAGTTTAGTGTGAGGTGTCGCTGCCCATGGCAGGGGGGTTGGAACTAGATGATCCTAAGTCCTTTCCAACCCTTACTCTTCTATGATTCTATATAACACAATGAAAGTACAGCCCGGATATATACAGGAATCCTTCTATGTTTGGGAACTACATTCTGCAGGGAATTCCTTTTTCTTTACAAACAGAAGTCAAAATACCTCTGAGACCTGGATATTATTAGACATGATTTACAGGTGTGCACTTAGAGACATGGACAGGCTTGACTTTTCCAAGGTTACCATCAATGAGGAACTGCAGGTTTTTCATCTTTGAAATCCACCTTCAGTCATTTTGCCAAGGGACATCAGTCACTGTGTGAGCTGGCAGCAGAACCTGAGTCCTGACTCGCTCCCCCCTCAAGCTACCTGAATACTATGTCACAAAAAATACATTGCCCAAAGGCCCAAGTACTTTTCTATAGCATGTGCTATAGAACACTCGTAACACTTACTGTCATGAGCAGTTTCTCCACACAGTCAGGGGACACACTGTGCAAATGGGTCAAATGAAGCTGGAGATGCATTTTGTTGCTGAGGACATCCTGGCAGAGGGGGCAGCAGATAACAGGTTGCATTGAATGCTGTGACAGGACATGCATCTGGATACGGTTTGGGTCCCTACTATTGTAGTTACAATAAGGACACTGATAGAACTGAAAAAAAAATCAAATTAAGATGCAGGCTATTAGTCAGTGTGCTTTTTATAACTTGCTGATATTGCTATTTTAACAGCATATTATCTCCATTTCATTCTTGAGTCATTTGAAGGAATTCTACAATGCAATTAAACTGTTACATTTTCTTTTACCTGTTCATGACAAAATTTATTGTCCTCTGGAGGCTTTGATTTTTTAGCTGCACCATCCTCCTCTTTTGCCAGAAGAATCTGTTGTGCCCCTACCACAGTGTTCGCTTTTGGTTCCTTCTCTGGTGTGACTATTCCTGTTCCAAAAACACAATTTTTAAGAACATGTTTTAAACATTAAAATATCCTAAGATACAAAAAGGCTGATTCCAAAGATCTGTATTGTCTTTAAGAGTCTTTTATTTTAAGTTCTGAGAAAAAAAAATCTAGTTGAATAAAACAACTCTGGTAAGCACAAAGGTGAAAACACACTTTTGTCCTTGATGGAGACCCTATAAATACATTTAAAAATGGACTTTTCTCTACTGTTTAGATAACCTTAAGTTGCCTTTAAAGCTTAATAAATAAAGTTCTCTCTTTAGCAGCTCAGTATGAATTTGTGTATTACATAAAAACAAATAAGCTTTTGCTTAAAAATCTTGGTTTCCAAAATAATTAATTTGCTGCTGTTTAATTACCCTCTCTCTTTTCTAAACTGTCTGAGCAATATGATTATTGTGCTGTTTTGATAACTCCTGCCTGGTTACAATTCTGAAGCTAAACATAGGCTTTAAAAGAAATACTGTGGAGAATAGGATTTCAGAACTAACTTAATATTAATTATATACAAAGATCAGTCATTTGGGATTGCCTTAGGTGTTTACACTGTGATTTTTTATAGTCTGGCATTTGTGATCCGAATGTAATTGTTTTCTATAGATAGTTATTAAGTATTAAATACTATATTTAATATTATGCCCGAACTACTGTGTAATGTCACCCAGTCTTGCACACATCAAAGAAAAGAGTGCAATTCTAATTTCGCAGTCATCAGAAAATTCTTTCCAGCGTCAATTTGCCAGATAATCTCTTCTGCTAGGCTGGATATTACACGAGCATTGGGTAGGCATGTCACATACATCTCATGACAAACACAAAACCTCATTTACCGACCATTCCAATCTCATCATAGTGCAGCATCATCTGACCTTTTTTCTGCTGTTTATTATGAGTATTTCTAATTTTAACTTTCAATTTTCACCATCTTCCAGTCAATTTGCAACTAAATTATTTCCAGGGTGAGGACACTATCACTGGACACTGGGTGCAAATACATCTTGAAATGCAATGAAGCTAAACCATTGATTGCTATCAGACCCAACGTAAATATATAGTCCAAGGGTAATCTGACTGTATGCTGTGCATGAAGATCTATCTTGATTTTTTTCAATCCACATAAGGTTCATATAAATGAACAAATTGCACCTCATTGCACAATAACCTAGGATTAATTTAAAAATAAGGTCAGGGATGTTTTGGCAACAAAGTAAATATGAACAAAGAAAATACTTGTATTTTTCTGTAAACAAAACCAGTAACTTTTTGTTATGATAATTTTTGTATACAGTGTGCAATATTTGATATTACAAGAGCAACATTAAAGACGAATAAAATAAGAGTTTTCAAGGTAACTACCAAAACCTCATGGCACAATAGTAAGCAATTCAAAACTGAATCATACAGGGGCATTTGCTGAAGGGTCTTTTTTAAAAAAAAAAAGCAAAGACATATTTTATGACATATCTTAACAGTGATTTCCCCACACATTGTTTTTCACTCCTAAGTCGCTAGTTATTTCTTTTGTTGGAATTTAGCCTCCTAATTTTTGCATGTTCTTGATCAAATTAAAGTTATTCCTGCTATATTTCCTTACCTTAACGACCAATTTGTCAACATCAGTGTAATATCTGAACAAGCCACTTTCTGGAGCCCCACTGAATTTTTACACTCTCAGGAACGGATCCTGGAGGCCTCATTTAGACTGCTCTATCAGTGCTGTGCTGACGACCTGAAGGACTCATTACGCTTAAAGGCAGAATCTACATGATGCAATCACATAAGGCACTATTATATTACTCATTTTGGTTTATAATAGTACAGTACTCCCTGGCCTGTATTTACTTGGCAATACACCATCATTGTTTAACTGTCAGAATTATGGGAAGTAAAAAAGTGGCATACTATATAAACAGAGAAAGGTTGCTCCTCAGGTTTTAGAAGGATAGGTTTAAATTATTAACCTCTCTTCATTTCCAACTGTCAAAAATACCTAACAGTCAGCTACTGTTTCTTACCTTTATTGTATATCACTTTTAAAATATCTGTTTTTAAAGAAAAATGGACCAGAATCTCAGCTGTGTAAGCGGACACTGTTACACAGGAAGCTGAGTCTTAAAAAAATAAAATGAAACAATTTTGCCTTCTCTTATGATTCCCCTCATCGTGCTAGATTGTTCTCAACAGGTTGCTACAGAAACTAGGATCCAAATTCTGCTCAAAAATTCACTTGTGAAATTACATTTAGCTGTGTTTTGGCAGTGGTATTTACTGCTAGTGAAATTTAGCTCAGAGCGCACTCTGTGCGCCTGAGCACACACAAGGTTAATATTACACATCATCTTCTACCACAAGATGGAATAACTTAATTACTTCAAAGGATCTATAATAATCATGAAACACATAGTTCTTGTTTCTATAAAAACATGGGGGGTTTTTTTGGTTAAATTTTCTTTTGCGGTTAATACAATAAAAGCATAGAGTTATAAAACACTGTGCTGGGGTCAATAAATGCATAACAAAGCATAGCTTTTTACTATGTTTACTATTATATTTATATAAACTGTCAAAATTGACAGAGGCTTTGTTGTTTCTGTTGTTATTGCTCTGGATTCATTCAACCCCAAGCATTGTTACTTCTTAAACGACCAAAGTTACATCTGGCCTGTAGTAAAGTAACCAAGTCCATAACTTATGGTGAGCTTTGCCAAAAAAAAAAAAAACAACCCCCCAAAAAAAAAACACAAAACAAAGGGGAAGAGTGGATTCTTCCTTCTGGTATGAGGACACTTTCCTCAGCACGTGGTGAGGACCAAGCCCCCAAGACAGAGTATACATGCCAAGAACAAAGGAAATTGGCTCCTTACAAAATGGTCCAGCTAGTACAACTCAGTTTCTCATCTTGCTATATCAACTTTCTGCTTTCTGTGTTGAATTCACTGTTTTAAGGAGCTTCCTGTAGTGAGGCTGAACAAAGTTACAGTCTTATAGGAAGGGTATTGAAGAAGGAGAGAGACAACAGAGAAAATATTATGGTCCTGAGCATGCTGTATGACACTGTTTTCACAGCTAGATGTTCCACTGGCATGCTATTCCTACTAGACAGTTGTAGGGAAAGACTAAATCCAGTTTTAAATGTGCACTTTTTATACTTGAGACACATTATTTGTTGGGGGTTTTTTTCCAAGTTGTGAAACAAAACTGTAATTCATTTTATAATAAAAAATACACAGCACTATTTTAGATGAAAAATGTACTTTCAATAAATTTATCTCAAAAACTAAGTTTAATTATAAATAAGTGCCATAAAATAGACTATCAATGATTGCCTGTCAGTTACAGAATTATTTAACTTGTGTAAGTTTGGTAATATAAAAATTATATAATTCACTGCAATTCAAATGTCATCACCTTCATAACATTTGTTTGTGCGACTAGCAAGAAGGAGAAAGTTAATAAAATACATATACTAGTGGGGAAAAAAAAAACCAAAAACAACAAACCAACAAAACAGAAAAGCCATAATCAAAATGCTGTTTTCTCATTTATGAATCTACGTTTTTGATAAAGATTGCATAATTTAAGACTTCTGACACACCAGATGATGTTATTCAGTCTCAAAATAATTCTAAAAATTATAATTACTGGTAGAGTATTCTTTCTAATTAGAGTAGAATGAAAGGATAATTTTCATTGCAATAATGAAGGTTAATTTCCATCCTTCCTCATGTTTACTACCTTATTAAAAAGTGCTCCCCTTAGCCATGGCATAGACATATTACATTTTCAATGCAAATGTATTAATCTGGATAAATTCCATATTAATTCTTGCACTGCATAGAGCTGTAATTTGGATTATAATGAATCTAAAGTGGCACTAGATTTAAATGACAATATAAATGAGGCATTAGAAGGCTTTTCTATTCTGAATGAATATTCAACAAATATAACTTGCATATTGCCAAGTCTCATTTTGAAAGCTCTACTCCTGGAGATAAGGTAAGCAATACAGCACAACAGCTTACACAAACATACTGTTACTAAATACATGTTAATCCTTTCTTGTCTAATGGATTCTATGCTAAAGAGGGGTCACACCACTTTCCTGTCTAACTTGTTAGTATTGTGATTAATTTATTGGTTTTCCTGAGATTTCTTTGGCAAGACTTGCAACACTCAATTCATGAGAAAGCCCAAATTAACATTCAATTATACATAAGCAGTTATGCAGTCATTAGAAATACTTGTCAGCTGAGTGAAAATTAAGATGATGGTCCAAATGTTACATATGCAGAATTAATTTAGATTAGGAAAACAAAAGTTTCTAAAAGATTTAGGATTTTACAGCACAAACTATTTTCTGCAAAGCACAAAAGCAATCATGCATTTCAGCCCTTGTTTTTATATGAATCTTACTGCAAAGTTATTTGTGTAATTGCTGGCACGGGAATGCAGAACAATTATGTTGGGTTTTTGTAGTGCACCCAGTAGGCATCTGGATATAGGTTTATCCTAATTAAACTTGGCCCTTATGAGCGGCTAATCCTGATGGAATTTTGAGAATTCCCCTTCAGTATTTTTTTCTAGATTCCATCCTTTTTTTTTTTTTTTTCTGAAGCTTTAGTACCATGTTCTGTCTTGAACAACTATAAATGGACCTTCCTAAGAAAAAGAGAGGACTGATAAACTCCCTGAAGCAGTTCACAGTGTCCTCTAGACAGAGTATGGTAGGATATGCAGGCTGCTGATGGCTGTCACCCCTCTCCTGGTGAGTGCCCAGGACAGACCCTGATGAGACTGTTCAGGAGGACCTATGGCTGTCTGGGAGCATGGCTTTACTGCACTCCAGTTTTTCCCAAGTCAGCCAGCCAGCCAAGGGGGATATATATTTTAAACCACAACACAGTTTCTTGCTCAACATCATTCTTGTCATCATCAGCCCTTCTTCAGTCTCTTGATCTTAAAAAATAAAGCAACTGAAGAGCAGCTGCAGTTGTAAACTGTGATGGGTACTGACCTTAGCATGTCAACAAGCAAACTTAAAGAAAGCTTTAATCTCTAAGTCAGTCTTCTGAATTGATTCAGCATAGAAAGGGCCATCTATATATTTTTTTCTTTTAATAAATTCAAAATCCAAAAATGTTTCATATGTAAAGAGCAAATTACAGGATGACAGAATTTGGATGTGAAGAAACTCAGACATAAAATGATATTTTCTCTACAACTATATGTCTTTACAGAGAATACGAACTCCTTTGTATGCTGCTGTCATTGGCATACAAGGAAAAGATATATGACCACCTGAAACTAATAGTCTTCAACCTGTTTCAGCACTTCTTCTGCTTCAGTGAATCCAACATAATGTAACTAGGTATAGCGTGCAGCAAAGTAGCCACTGTAATGTTCACTGTGACCATAGATTTCCATCTCATACATAAAAAGCACGGATGAAGTCACATATTTGCCAAATCAAACACAGAAAAAGCCTTGGGTATCTACACCAGATGCTGGCCCTGGGTTTGTTTGTGCACAAGTAAATGTCATGACATAAGGGTTTTGTTTTCAAAGACAGTAGCTTTCATTACTGGGCTTTGCCTATTCCAGGAGATCAAAATTACCCAAACCATAATCCATTTTCAATGATATTTCCTCTTTCTTAGGCTGAATCATCTGTAAACTTTTTCACTGGATTTTGTGTATTTTTTTCAAAATGCCTCAAATAAATGCCCAGGAAGAGGCCAGATTCTTGGGAGTACGTGATCAGAGAGCAAAAGCAAAACATAATAATAACAAAAAGCCCCACATTCTTTGGGTTAAAAGGGGGGCAAAACCTGATTGAACAAAAAATTCAAGTGGTACCTAATCCTATGCTTATGAAAAATTAATATGCCATCAGAGAAATCACAAGTACAGCTAAGATTAATGAAAGGCGCTTAAAAAATTACAAGCACACAAACTGATTTGATTAAAAAATAATCTCACTGGTCGTCCTGTAATATTCTTCAACTTATCCGCATCTACCCTGTCAGATGGTTATGATTAAAAATAGGTCAATGGGAGGCTACTGATAGAAATCACATGTAAAATGCACATGCAATGAATAGTAGTGGGATTGTCCAGACAGTTTGAAATGAAAGAGTATTTCATAAGTTAAAAAAGGGGGAAAACAAAATTCTAGCATCTTACCAGAGTCTTTACTAGATTTTTTGCCTTCACTATTGTCTCTCTCACTTGAGTCTTTATCATCAGCCACAGCCAGTGATGTACTTTTAGCAGTCCCTTCTGTATCTTCACCTTGTTCTTCTGTAGATAAGAACAGAAAATATCTTAGAAAATAATCTCAGTGAACACTTAACAGCAGTTTGAAAATATGTCCTCTAATAAGAACAGCACTAACAGAGTGTTGCTGACAGGGGGAAAGATGGGTGAGGGAAAGAAAAGCGAGCAAACAGCACTTGAAAGAATTTGGACATTAATTACAAATAATTTGCAACATTTCAAAATCCATCCAGAAAATCTGACTGTATCTTTATCAGAGTACCCGTTTTCCACCAGTGTGACAGATTTAAAGCCTGTCATTTCATATTCTTTGGATAGAAATGATATGTGTTAAAATACACTCACACGCATGCACATACACACCGCATAGGCTGGAACAAAAGCAAGCACATGTAAAAATGCATCTAGGAGCCAAAAAAAAAAGGGGGGGGGGGAATTCAAATATAAATCCTATTAGTGCAGCAGTATCCTGCTAATTGCAGTAAGTAAGTATTAGGTATTAGGTACTGTATTAACTATAAACCTCTGGCTTTGTGGGAGAAGTCTCGAATTTTGTCTCCAGGGGGAGCCATTCAGGATAAATGATGCAACTTGGTATATGGCTTCTGAGGAAGCAGCATTACCCACACCTCACTTACGTGTGTTCACACCAGCTAGATTACATGGAAATCTTCACAGTAACTCAAGCCCATTTAATTATTCGGTAAATCTTAGCTATGCTGCTACTGGTGGATTAATCTGTTTATGCAGTTAGCTTCTATGCTGGGGCTGTGTAGCACTAATCCGTGAAAGGCCCACTGTTCCTTTTCATCCTGTGATCATTTGTCTCTCACTGTGCTGATGTCACATTTTAATGAATTTTTAGCAATCTGAGTAATGCCAGATAACCAGACTTGCAACTCCCTACAGAACAGCATGCTGTTTTCATTGCTGCACACACATTCACACACACACACAAAAAAAATAAAAATAATATTTCCCCGTTCAGGTAGGAATTATATAAATTAAAAGGTGAAGGTAAAATGGGATTCGAAGAACTAGGTTGCTCGATTTCATAAAATCTTTAATGACCATATAAATTAACCCTGGAAAGGCAAAAGGTCACAGACACACATTTGCATACACTCTTCTATTCACTTTTGATAAGCATAGCTTTTATGCAGGGAACATGATACAATTAACCCTTCAGGAACCATACAAAATGCAGCTACCGACATTTTAAGTGTCAAGCATTAACTGAAAATTACACACTGCATAAAATTTTCATTGTAAATGCTATAGTGATTGAAAGGGGAAATAGTGGCCCTCTTCGCACCCCATGTTTTATTAATAACATTCTGACAGCCAAATGAAATATCCTCTGTCATATGTAGCAGCTGAGCACAAAAAAATTGCTGCTTAGTGCCTTACGTGCCAGCCGTGCACTGAAACTGTATGCCTAGGCAAACAACCCTCAAATCAATGTGGCAAACCTATCCAATTCTCAACCCTTCGCAAAATCTTTTGTAAATTGGGAGGGAAAAACACAGCTGCATTTTTGTAAACTAAACTAAAAAAAAAAAAAAAAAAAGAGAAAAAAGGATAAAGAAAAAAAAATCTCAAGCACACATCAATGTGATTTGCATTGACATCGAAATATGATAGGTTAGAACTAAGCATGCCTGTCCACTTTTTGGAACAATACAGGGAGAAAGATGGTCCCCTCTTTTAAAGATAATGGCATATATATATAAAAAAAATCCATCAGAATGGACCTTCCCCCTCGTGCTGTTTTTGCACTCTCCCCCCTGCTGTCCTCTGCCCCCTCCCGCGATGATAGCTAATCAAACATGGTAGGCATCCCTGTCACAGCTGGAAGCAGGGCTGTGTTTGTCAGGGTGGCGGGGGAGCGCAGTTCGGGATGCTGCGAGCCTGTGATCATGCCTGGCTCGGCCTGTGTTAATGCCGAGCGCACACACGAGGCTCTTATCCAGTGTCAGGCCCTGTGGCCTCACAGAGCCGATGGCAATCCCTTTTCGACTCATCCTTGGGAACGGATGCATTGCTTCTTTTACTAGATTTACTGGCCCAATCCCCCTGGGCTGGAAAATGAAGTGTCAAAGTGCTACTGAGTGTCCTTATCTTGAGGGGACATAAAATTGTAAGGGCTATCGTGGCACACATTAATAAAACATAGTGTGTCAGGCAAAGAGAAAGAAAATTATGAAGGTACTAAAAGAAAAGCTACAGTATCATCTGGGTCTCATCAGACAATTTTTGCAGGGTGCTCTCCTGTTTTTCTGGTATGTGTTTTAAGTGTGAGAGAAATTCCCAGACATGTTCTCCTATACATCATCGTGGTGTCTGACCTCAGCCTGACCCTGGCAACAGTTTGAGAAATCTGAATGTGAACAAAGACTCTGTGTCAGCAGCAGGGAGAGATTGCGGGATAGACTTTCCCCATCAACTTAATCGCAAACAGCAGTTCTGAGGCCATAACTTTACAGGGCTCCACCAAGCCACAAACACATAACCTTTAGAGGTGAAACTGCCCCCTGTTCCCCACCCCCCTTCTGTGATTTTTCTCAGTCTTGTGGTGCTCCCTTTGATGTAGCAAGGCAATTAGCTCTAATGTTCAAGTACTGCAGACCTGGTTTATGGTTTGGAAGGTGAGAGCTGTTTATTACAGGTAGGCTCCTGGGGGCCATAAAGGCTTTGCAAATTTTTAATCATGCAAAAAACTAATCAAAATGTAACTTATACACACCATAAAAATTAATATCATTATTATGCACAGTATAAATTGCCTGCCTTGGCTTTCAATGGCACTCACTTCTAGAAAATACATTTGGCATTCATTTCAGAAATATGTATGGCATTCACTTCAGAAATAAATTTCATAGAAATGATAATACAATTTCTATTTTTCTTCAAAATTACAGAGGCTAAGATTCACGCTGTCATGACATTTAGCAAAAGGACAAGATGGAAACACAACAACTCTAATTTAAAAGTAGCTAGCAAATTACAAACGAAAATCCTTAAGACCATTTGTTAGAACAGATATTGAGCATATGTAACAGTGTGCTATCAAAGACACTACATACATATGCCAAGATGCTACAAACATCTCTTTTTAGTAACATTTTTTTTATTACTTCATGGGCTAACCAACAAGGGTTCTATTCAGTTATAAAAATTTGATGGCCCCTACTTAGAGACACAAAATTACGAATTATTATGTATCAACAAAATACAGTATGACGGTGCTACAGATCCCAGAGCAAGTCCTAATGCTCTGTTTTAAATTTGCAAGAGTCCCGCCTATATACATTTACAAATGTCAGCTTTGAAAACGAATAGAACACCAGATTCAAATGTACTTTAATGGTACTAATAACACATACTATTGCAACATGATATTTTATTCACACCTGGTTTTATTTTGTCCAAATGTTGAAACTTTCTTTTGATGTTGGATGTCTTGAATTTAGCCATTATCAACCTCTTTCCTCATAACTGACTTACAATTAAACACAAAAAATAGGTTAGTGGTCTGCACTACAGCAGGAAACTGGAAAAGTCAAGCTTCAGAGGCAATGTTAATCAGCTAATATTGTATATTATATATTCTACATCATATACTTTAATATGTTAATCTACACTCTCAGGCCCCAGTTCTATACCGATTTTATGCAGGGAGACCCTTATTACCTTCTTCAGCCCAATGAAGTCAACATGTGTGATGATTTCAATTGCAAAATCCAGGCCTCAGCCAAAGAATAGCAGATGCTAGCAACAAAATTAGATAAATAGTCATACAGATTACAAAAACCTGACTTACTGAGCTACAAATAAAGGAATAAATGCATCCACCATAACCAAGGGAAGGGTTAGTGTTACAATAGTATTTTTTTAGATAAAATACTGAAAAATGAAAATAAGACATGGCCAACGTGAAAAACTGAAACAATCTTCTCTCCTTTATTTAAATGCATTGGAGTAATCACAGAGGCATATGAATAACCTTTCCCTACATTTTATATGAGAAGTTTCCCCTCTGGTATGCAGCATTGGGAATCTGTCTTCAAGCCTATTTAAGAATTGCATTATATTCAAGGGTTGACTTTGTTTGGGATTTTTGGGTTTTGTGGGTTTTGTTTGTTTGTTTTAACTGATAAATCAACAGCCCATAATTCCTGTTTTGGTTCTGGATTTTGTTGTTATTGTTATCCCTTTTGCCCTCTCCAAATTGCAAGTAATTTCCTAAATAAGGATGATCTACTAGTTGTGGGTGAGTAATTGTGGTTATGAGAGAGAAAGCAAGTTTAAGCAAGTGTTTGTGGCTGAGGGCCGGATGGATGGAGAAAGAATAAATCAACTACAGTAGTTAGTAAGTAAGTATGAAATGAGAGATTTAAAAATATAATTGGAGTTTGCTATTCAGTATGCTCAATAAATAGCTGAATCAAAGGTACCCAGAAGTATTCGGTACAGGTGTGTTTCAGGTTCAACTGGTAGTGAATGGCTTACTGAGATTAACTGTGGGGATGAAAAAGTAACCACTAGCAAAGGATAATGGAATGGTAGATTGGGAGGATGGGCAGTGAACAGATAATGTAGGGAAAGGAGGAACAACTAATAAAAGAAAACAACCCCACTGAATATGCAAGAGAAGAAAAAATGAACTAAAAGCAGGTTGGGTGAATTTACTGGGTTATCCCAGTTACACTACTTAGTTGATAAATTCTTCCTGACTTCTGGATTGACAGTTATTCACCCAGATATTCCTGAAAGTCCTATATTCTGGCTGGTCTTACAGAGCATGAGGCAGGATCAGGATGCCTCACTCAGGATCTTCACTGCATCCTCTAATGGTCATATTTCATCTTCAAATACGATTTCTAATTTCTCCTTCAGGGACTCAAGGGGAATAATGGCACCAACCTGTTACCAGTTTCTAATCACATTGTTATATTTAAAACTATAGCTGCTAGAAGGCTGAAGTTCCAACAAGCAAGCCTATAGTTAAGTGATGATGGTCATATTGACCAGAAAGTGTTAACCAGCAGTTAGTACCAAATTGTACCATTTTGTCTTGTGGCACATCATTTTAATTTTTAAAGCGGTCTAACGCTTACTTTCTTTGAGCTGAAACCCATTGCTGTGGCAGAGGAGGCCGACTGCAAAGCTGGCTGAACAGCATGTGCCATGGTGGCTCCTTCCCAAGGAGTGTCACAAATCACACCCACTTTATCCATCCACTCCACCCTGCAGCCAGTATACCCCACTAGCCAAGCACAGCCTCACCCCTGGCTGCTGGAGAGAGGCAGCTCTCATCCATCCCACTTTTTGCTTCTTAGATTCTGAAAGTAAAAAAGACTCATTATTACCAGCC
This sequence comes from Myiopsitta monachus, assembly GCA_017639245.1. Taxonomy (NCBI): domain Eukaryota; kingdom Metazoa; phylum Chordata; class Aves; order Psittaciformes; family Psittacidae; genus Myiopsitta; species Myiopsitta monachus. The sequence continues at coordinate 74,316,571 of CM029918.1, read as the reverse complement.
AGCCAGCCCAGCACTTTATTATTTCCTAATCTAGTTTTTTCTACTTCTTTCTTTCCTCCTTTTTTTTTTTTTTTTTTTTTTTTTTTAAACCGCAGTCTACTCCCAGCAGCTGGAGAAGGAAAAGGAATGTTGTCCCCAGAAGTTTAGAGGGGTGGGGTGTCCTTTCCAGTTCGGTGGCTGAGAAAGCTCTCCGTCTCACTGCTGGCTGGGTTTGCCTGCCTTTGTGTCTGAGTACATCAAGAAAAAAAGCACATTTTACTCTAATAATGGTGTGAAATGTGGAGAAAAAAATGTTGGTAAGCTTATGCTGAGCCATACTGGTTTATCAGAAAATAGGAAAATCTCTGGTTTATGTTTTTGTTGTTTTATTTCTACATTAATATTTTATCAAATATTTTTCAAGAGGCAAAAGCAGCATATGCTGACAAAACCATTAACAGGGAATGTCAGCTATTCAGAATGAAACTCAGCAATGTTTTCCAGATGTGATTGGAGATGTACAGTTAATCATTTATTATGCAAAAAGGGATACTTTTCTTACTTGGCCATCTCTAGAAAGGCATTGAAGCATAAATCTGTATAGAGAATAGTCTAACTTTCCCAAATGATCGGTAGTTGATTTTTGGCCGCCATCATGGTTCATAGAAAATGCTGTTTCTCCTATCAGCATAAGGCTTGAAGAGCACTGGCATTGTCTACTTGAAGACTAATACATTTGCATCAAGGTTACCCAGAAAATAAAATTAAACCTCATTGTTAATTCTTATTCAGCATGCTGAATACACCCTGCTTAATTTCAGGCACTGCTCTAAGCTTCCTCTCTATGAAGGGAGACTTATCTTCAGGGCACAACCTTAGCCTTTACTTAGGCTGAATTGTCCATTCCTCCCTGACTGCAGAGGGATTTTAGAGTTAAGTTTAGTGTTTGGAGAGGAGACTTTTCACCTTAGAACTGCAGATAAATGCTGGAAGTTAGGTGGATAAACTTAAGAGCCTGACCCAAATCTCAGAAGGTCAATGAGAATCTCCTTATGACCTTCAGTAGTTTACTGGGTGTTCATTTCTAGCCAGTGGAGAAAAAAGAAAACTACTGGATCTTCATAGTACCATTCACCATTTTTTATGCTTCTTGTTCAGCTTTGTTTTACTTTTCTGTGTTGCTTTTCAATCTGTGTGTTCAGTATCCCTTTATATATAAACACTTCTTCTGTGCCTGATTTCTTGCATTTTCCTACCTCCTACTGAGCTTTCATGTGAGTGGTGAGACTGGTTCTCCCATTCAGTTTCCAGAAGAATCCTTCAGAATGTATTTACAAAGAAATCCACAATGTTAATTAGCAACTCATTTAAAATGTCATTTAAATGACATATTTTATTAGCTACTCAGTTTTCAGGTTTCCCTTTGAAATACACTGTAAAATCCTTCTCATTTACCTACCAGACTTTCTGAATTATTCACCTCTTTTTGGCTCACTAGCAGTATGTCTCCGAAATTATCTGTAAAGAATTCTGTTAGTGCATATATTTCTCCTTTGTCTTTTGAGAATACTAGAGTAAAAGAATTTATTTTCTTTGCCATGTCCTGAATATTTTGGATTGACTCTTTATCTGCTGGTGGTCTAGCAGGCCTGATAACTCTTCTGTAGCCTTTCTATTTCTGAGATACTTTAACAATTCCTGTTCAGCTTTTCAAGGAGCCTTTATGTATTTGCTCCTTTTAGCCAACCATTATATTCAGTTTTATTAACATCACTTTGGCTTTATTTCCACTTTTGAGGGTACATTTTTCTGGCCTGAATAAATTCTTGTACTATGTCTTGTCATGTAGCTAACTACAGCTCTCCAGATTTAAATATTCTTCTTCCTTGATGTTAAGCATCACAGGCAGAAGTAGGTGATCTATTTACAGTGAAAAAAAAAATAAAAAAAAATCCCGGAACATAAATACTTTCTGAATTTAAAAATTAAAAAACCAAACCCACAAACTCCCATGCTTATAGAATTTTTTGCCGGGGGTGTATGTTTGTGTGTGTTGTTTGGTTTGTTTGTTTTCCACAATTTCCTGACAAATATTCCATGGGATTTATACCCATTCATGGATGTTTTACAAACTTATTTGCTGTAAATATCACTTAAATCTTTAGAGTTGAAAAGTTTGGCTCCTTTATCATATGCATACATGAAGTGATCTTTGTTTTTTTGGAATGACAACACAGGTGCTTTTAGCTTCCCATCCAACCCAGATCATAAAGGTTCAGTGACGTGTAGGAATCGTCACCAAAACTTCCATCACAAATACCTCTGAAAATCTCCTGTAAAAACGTGGTTTCTTGGCTCAGCTGTACTATACAAAATACAGTATACTGACACATGGTCAAACTCTCTATTGAGACAGTAGGAAAGGATAAAAGTCTGCTTATCAAAAATAGCAAAAGTAGTAAAAATTAATAGTATTTTCTGAACTCCTTGCTGTCTCCCCTTCTGCTTGTGTCCTCCCTTGCCTCCTCCAGTCCCAAACTGGAAAATTTGTGTAACAAACTTTTGTCATTACTCAAGTATTATGCAGTTTTGTGGAATTTCCTGACTTGTGTTATAGTATTCTAGTGTGTTTTGGATTCATAGCCATAACTTAAGCACACCTCTGTCCTGTTCATCCACAATAGTCTACAGAACCCTTTCAATTTCAGTGCTGTGCTTCAATACCTAAAGCTAATCTTTTCTTGCTGCATTGGTTGAGATCAGGAATTACACTATCCTGTTGATTACTCTGAGGTTTGAAACTCAAGTCCACTGGCAAGTTTGCTGAAGAGGCTTGCATGGCATACACTGGAGATGAGCAATATCAGTTGGTTCTTAGCATGAGAGTACATGAGTACTACTGAGAGTAGGCTGCATACACAGATTTTCTGAATTCAAAAATGCCAGTTATATCTAGGGGTTCTCCCAGGGCCAAGTCAAGCATTTCAGACCGCCCAGTCTTGCTGTAAAGCTCTATGTATCACTGCAACAGAATGGCATGGGTGGCTTTATTTGTACCCATTTATCTTTTTACTAAACTAGTGTAGCATCCTCTGTCTTTCATTTCCTCTTTCCTTCAGTTAAGTTTTTCATTCCCACAGTTCAGTATACTACACTGCTTTTTACATTTCCTACGTTTGTATCATTTGACTGTTCTTTCTCCCATACATAGTTTAAGTAACAAACTCTCACAAATTAATTTTCATTGTCAGCAATATAATTCTATCTTAGTGGAAGCAAAGGACATCCCTTGCCTATAGTCTCCTTGCTCAGAATGCCTAATGAGCACAAATCTGCTCTGCCAATTTAGCTAATAGCATGAAATACCTTGTGAGGTGGCTCTGTTGATGGCACTGAAAGTATTTCAGAGAAAGCTTCTGAACAAAACCCGAACTTAAAATTTGTTCTTAATGACTTCAGACAAATTAGCAGGGCCACCCATGTGAAAGCTTAATGTGGACTTCCCACCACACAAATGTATTTTCACTTGCTTGTAGCCAGTAAACTTTAAGTGCTTGGGCTGAAATTGGCTGCACTGATTGGATACCATTCCTGCAGGGAGGATATCATATGGTGGGTTTTTTTGTTTGTTGTTTTTTCCTTTTTTTTTTTTTTTTTTTTTGGGGGGGGGGTGTTGGTTGTTTTGCGGGGTTTTTTTGTTGTTTATTTATTTATTTAAGCCAAAATTATTCATCTACTTATAAAAATAGGATTAGGACAAATATGGCATTTTTTATATATATGTATATGTTTTGGAAATCTTTACTATTCCAGTGGTTTTAAGCCTGAACCCAAAATTAAGCAGACAGGATGATATCTGGCATGTGCCAAATCAGATTAAATTGCCCAAATTCATCCAAGCAATATAGACTTCAAAAATTCTACTTACCCACACTCAGAAAAGCTGCTTGTATTGAAGAGCTGAAATTCTCCTAGGAATCCATAATCACTGAACACGCACTTCCCACAGCGCTGAGAGCTCACCAAAGTGCATATTCAGTCACATCCCACTGAGCCTCTACAGACCTCTTCACCCAGTTCCTATGTGTACTAAACAATGCACGTGTCATCCTCATAGGGGAACTGCAACTTAAATAGGTCTTCTGAAATAATACAAATTTTCCTGGCAGCTGGGCCGTACAAGCAGACTGCAACTATGTTCTTACTACAGTGAAACAGAACTTTCCTTCCTTATCACTATTCTTTTGCTGCTTCCTGTCACTGCGCAGTGCACTGGGAGCTGATCACTGCAGGAGAGCAAGAGCAGCATGTCCTTGTAGGCTAGCAGAAGCAAAACAAGTATGGAAGGGAGATTATGGGGGTTAAGGAAAGACATGACAAGAGGTAAGCAGAATGTGGTTTGAAGAAAAGAATGTGAAAGACTAACAAATGGGGAATGGAGAAGAAAATGAGGTGGCAATTAGGATCGAATAAAAAAATAGGTAAAGTCAGGAGACTAGGACTAGAATCAGCAGTGTACCAAATTTCATCACCAAACTGGACTTCAGGAGACATAGCTGGCTGGGACCAAAAGTGCAAACCACTGCAATCTACTAAGCAAATGAGGCAAAGACATTAAGACATGCTGAGAGGCTTGTGCATAATATTAAAGCTGGTAGTCAGCAGGGGTAGAAACATTCATGGATGGAGAAGGAAGGGAGCTGGGGGCTGGCTAGAAATATAGAAAGGACATCTGAAGTATGAGCAGCAGAAGTGGATAAGAAAAATAGAGATCGCTGGTGAGGTGGGAAAAGTCATGTATAAAAACAGTGTGAGGACAGATGTGAAGAGGAAATGATAGGTGAATATAGCAATTACTAGGCAAAGAGATTAAAAAATAAGTAAAACATGGAGTCCTCCACTGCCCAAAATTAAATCCCTGATTTTTTTGTTTCAAAAATCTTCTTCTGGCTTACTGCACTACCCTTCACCAGTGTTTGTCCACAGATAGGACAAAAAACTTCTGCTACTCTCAGGTGGCCCATTAGCTCTAGTAAAAGGGATTTGCATAGCCAATCCAAACCCACTGATGTTTGATATGATTTCCAGAACAGTACTAAATGGTAATTTTCTTTTGAGTCTTCAAGAAATAGCCATAGGATTATAGATGAACGCCTCCCAAAAAAAAACAAACAAACAAACAAACAAAAAAATCCCAAACATGTTTTGGAAACATTAATAGTATCACAGAAGTAAAATACTTTAATATCTTAAAAAATACATCAAGACAATTTGTGACACAATCTTCTATTACCTGCTAAAGCTCTACCTTATGGGAACGCCTCTTTCCTGTCTTATTCACTGCACAAAATTGTTGATGCTTATTTAGTGAAAAGCTATTCAAGATTTTGTTTCATTCTCATCATGTAACATAGAATCACAGATTTATAGACTAGTTAAGGTTGGAAAGGACCTCAGATCATCAAGTTTCAACCCCCCTGCCATGGACAGGGACACCTCACACTAAACCATGCCACCCAAGGCTCTGTCCAACATGGCCTTGAACACCGCCAGCAATGGAGCATTCACAACTTCCCTGGCCAACCCATTCCAGTGCCTCACCACCCTCACAGTAAAGAATTTCCTCCTCATATCCAATCTAAACTTCCCCTGTTTAAGATTAAACCCGTTACTCCTTGTCCTCTCACTACAGTCCCTCATGAAGAGTCCCTCCCCAGCACCCTTGTGGGCCCTCTTCAGATACCAGAAGGCTGCTATGAGGTCTCCACACAGCCTTCTCTTCTCCAGATTGAACAGCCCCAACTTTCTCAGCCTCTCTTCATAGGGGAGGTGCTCCAGTCCCCTGATCCTCCTTGTGGCCCTCCTCGGGACTTGTTCCAACACTTCCATGTCCTTTTTATGTTGAGGACACCAGAACTGCACACAATACTCCAAGTGAGGTCTCAAAAGAGCAGAGTAGAGGGGCAGGATCACCTCCCTCGACCTGCTGGTCACACTCCTTTTGATGCAGCCCAGGATATGGTTGGCTTTCTGCGCTGTGAGTGCACGCTGCTGGCTCATGTTCATTTTCTCATCAACCAACACCCCAGGTCCTTCATATGGGGCCACGTTTTATTTACTACATGTCTTCAATCCTTTCTGAAAGCCAAATTATTCATTTCGTTATTGACTTTTTATTGCTACACAAACATTAATGAATTTATCTTCATTATGCCCTAAGAGATGAGTAGGCAATTCTGCAATTTCAGAAAGGGAAGGTATATAGGAATTGAGGTTAAAAAAGCCTACTAACTTGGAGAATTCAGTTTGATACAGATGGGACCCAATTTTTTCCAAGTACATAGCAATATATAGCACTTAATATGCTCAAAGCACAGCACTGATTGTTTTCATTTGCAGCTCTGTGTGTTCAGCATTTATTTAACACTAGTACAGCCTCAAATCAAGCACTCAGAAAATGAAGGCCATACAGTCAGTGAACTCCTATGAAAAGTCTGGGTAAGGTGACCTGCTTTGGATAAAAAAAATGGGTTCTCCCCAGCAGAGATGGATATGGAAACAAGTTCTTCAGCTGTCTTAAGCATACCCCCATTACTTCTCTTCCTGGCATCCCCAGCCTCCTTCACAGAAATTCAGAAATTTCTGAAATTCTCAGCAAGCACAGCAAAGCTTTAAGGACAGTTTCTGCCATCCCTGCACAGCACTGATTCATCCATAACCCCACACCGTACCAGTCTGTGAACTCAGGAAGGCAAGGGGGAAAGGCTACGTGACCATGTAATTATAAACCATATTTCCATGCATATACACTTGATGTTGAAACAAGGCAACAGAGTGTATATTAGTCCTTGATTGTGAAAGTGGCTTTTCAGAGGGGCAGAAGCAGACCAGCTCTACTATATCAATATATTAACATCCCCTTTTTCTTGTGCAGGCATATAAGATCAGCAAGCAGTATATATTTACAGATGCTGTTATCTAAATATTATCTGTAACATATAAAGTCATTAAATGCATAAGGGTAGACCGCAAGGCAATGCACAAAGATATTCCTGCACAAATTAGGCTGAACTTCAATGAGGTGGTGTGAATAAAACCTCACATAGAAATGTAGCACTTTACTGATTCACTTTACCATATCAGACCCATACTTAGATAATTTAGGAATAGGATTTAGGAATACTGCAGTAACTAGCAACTATTATAGTGACTGTAGAGTGTCTTCTTTTTATTCTACGTATAGGAATATATCTGTGCCTGTATTTGATGAAATTCAATAATTTTATTGGAGTTTGCAAACAGTGCTTTCAAACATGCACTAGTCAATACATACGTGTTGTAATTACAAAAAATACTGCAGCTTCTGTTATGATGGAGACAAGTAAAGATGAGACACAATTACAGTTGGGCAGACATGGTATGCTTGTGAAAATTATTGTTTTCTTTTTGAAACAAGATGTTTTGATCATTTCAGCATAAATTAGCTCCACAGTTATCACTATGCTAAAGAATGAAGAAAAAAAATTTAAAAAAAAGGACTTTGAAAAATATTGACATGGATTGGCTTTGCTTGAGTGAGGGTACTCCCAGAAGTTCAGAATTTTAGACGTCATGCTACAGAAAAATGGGCGTAATCGAACACACAGTGTTTGACTTCCAGAAGTGCTGAGTTTTATCTCAACACCCATAAAATGAAAGCAGAGCAGTTTCAAGATTCTACATAGTCTCAGAAAAATTAGCAAAACCCCATACATAAGGCACAGAGGATTTTTACCAATGCAAAATAGATGGTCAGCACCTGGCGTTTAAGCAGATTTTACAGCCCTCATAAAACATATATTCCCCATGCACACTAACCTACAAATACATTGAGAAAGTTCCATTCATTTCAAATTGTGTTCACAAAACCATGTGTGTTGGGCTTTGAGGTCTGGAGATTATAATAGCCACACATTTATAGTAGTATTTCACTTGAAAAGTGGAACATGATGTGAAATAAGCAGCAAATAACTTCCACAATCAGAAAAAAAAATCCCAACAAAACAAAAAACAAAACTATGAAGTTGCTTATTATAAAAGCAAGATTAATTTAGGCACCTTCATAAAAAAAAAAAATAAATAAATCCTGCTGCTTACTGTATAGTTAATCCATGCATCTTTAAAGACTTCTATTTTTAGTCTCAGACACCATTTGAGCATACAGTGTTGAGTTCTTTTGAAGAGATGGGCAAAAGATCTCAATTCATTTATTTTTTAAAAAATCTTCTAAGAATCTTGTTTTTTTTTATTAAATTCTGTTAAAATTACCCAAGTGTATTTTATGCACAGTCCTAGTTGGCTACCTTTATTTGCCTGATCTGTCCGGTCAGTCATATTTGCTTAGGTGGGGACACATGAAATACTGCACAAGCATTTTAGATAACTGTGAGGATGCAAGATGAAGCTATTAGTGTAGGGACCATGCTTTTCTTACTAAAGGCCCCTTTTTTATATAGTCTCAAAAACAAAGGCCCCTTTTTTATATATTGTCTCAGAAACAAAGAAGCTTGGTACCAAAGAAACTTGGGCAGGGATCCTCTTTCTTTCCTATGTGTACAGCATATTTATCTGCTTGCTAAATAAAACCTTTTAAAATGTATTATATGGCTAAGAACAAGTGCTCCAGTTCAACTCACTGCAGAAACTAGATCCAAGAATTTGTTTGCCCACTGCATTTATAACAGGCTCTGTCTCACAAGCACAGGTTGGTGAACCAAGAAGTGCATCATGGGCCTTCTCCTCAGAATTTGTTGTGGAGATGTAATAGGGCATTATCTATTTAGTATGAACACTATTTGGGCAGGAATTAGTCATCAGCCTGTAATTTTTATTTATCCAGATGCTTTGCTAAAGTTCATACATCTGGTTAGCCCAGCACATTTGACACAGTACCAGCATCAGCACAGATAAGCATACTGGTTACAATCTCAAAATTATGAGGAAACAGGAAGAGACTCTTTATCCAAGGTTTTTCTGAGTTAGTTTCTATTTAGGACTGTATGTGACAATGAGGTGACATTCTTCACTGATTCCATCATGTGCAGCATACAATTTGTCAGACTAACAAATGCCATGTTTAAGCTGACAGCTAAGAGGGACCATATGCACATTTCTGTATCTCTAGAGGATGTCAGCCTGGCAGGATAACTAAGGTTAAATTGCTTGCATGGCCTGTGCTACTTCCAAGGTCTATGCATACAGGAATGGAACACTGTTTTTGAACACCACCTCACAAAGCTGATAAAAAGTTGAAGCTCATTTTGTTCATATATATATACCTACACAGATAAAGAAGAATTAATTGACAAAATTGATTTCAACAGGAACTGTGAACACAAGGAATCAGAACTATAAAACTTTTTACTTGCTCCTAACTAGAGAAGTTAGATGCTTCAACATGAAAAACAAAAGAACTAGCTGAACACTGGAACACATCAGTCATGGGATTAAATAAAAACATTTTGCATCTCTGGAATAAGAAAATTCAGGTATCAATTTAAAAAAAAAATTAGTTATTATCTTCATCTAACTAAAACTTTTTAAGTCAATTTTTGAAACAGAAAGAAAATACTATTCCAACAGTGTTTTGTGAGCTATTACAAGCCTATACATGCTGCTTTTCCAAATGAAACAAAACCAGAACTGGTCTGAAGGTACATTTGGGGGCCTGCAATATATTTCAGCTTTCTGAAAAAACAGCTACCATACTTTCAAGAGAAACAAGCTGAAAATGGAATCTGATTCAACTGTCTTCTTTGCAAGTTATTCATTGAAAATCGTATAAGAAATATCACTTGACAGTACTATAAACTCAACAAAACTAAGTTTGAATTCAACCCCTAGTTTTTAATGGAAAAAAAAATCAAGGGGAAAGTAAAATTGCTAAATACTTCAAAGACAGCACACAGGTTCAGCTGTTTTTAATGAATTGCTTTCAGATGCAGTTGCTGACTGAACTCTAATGAAGACTTATTTCATATATTCCTGCATTCAAAATAGAAGAGTGTTCGCAGAAAATTGTTTTCAGTCCTACTTCTGTCATTCATTCATGGCCAAATAATTGCTCTCTACTGGAAGTCAAGCCCTGGTGCTCAGCCTCTAACTACTGAAGTCAGAGGGTGCTTCTGCGAGCTAAGTTATAGATGTCCATTACTGCTGGCAACATGGAAGATGTGTCTTGTTGCAGAAATGTATGAAGAGTGCTCAGCTTTTGGAACTTTTATTGAAAGTCTCATGATGGTTTATGCAACAGAATTATTCAAATATGTGAACTTTCACTTGATAACAAAGCAGAATAAGATACTGTCATAATTGTGGGGAAAACAGAAGAAGAAGAGGAAGAAACAATACAAAAAAACAGTATCACCGTTTCTAAATGCTTAAGCAAAAAGAAAGCCTAAAACTCAAACTCGAATGTGTTATAATCAACAACTCAAGGTACTACAGATGTGGGATTACTTAAATGAAGCAAAACTATGTGCAAACTACATTAAAAGAACACATTTACTATGCTTTTGAAGTAATTCACTTACTTTCACTTGTAAATAGCTACCTATGGAATGAAGGAACAGCATTAAATTGCAGTGAGCAGAGCAGGCCTGATAGAGCAGTATTTATTTCGTGCCATGTATTCTGCAGCTATGGGCAGCACCAGTGGTGTGGGCAGCAGATGGTCTCCGGTTGAGCCACAACCCAGGTAATGTATTCACAGATAATTCAAATTTGACTGCTTTATAAATCTCAGGAATTTTAATGCAGCCTCATGACTGTTGAGTTATGGAGTTGAAAATATTACAAACTGTCAAAACATACAAGCCACTCTCCAAAAACCTTCCCCCAATTAAATTCCCTTGGCTGTAACTTAGAAAAACAGTAATCCTTGTAAAAAACTTTTCACTCAATGTCTCCGCCTATGGTTTTTCCCTCCAGCTACAAGCCTATGAAGGCTAGTAGTTGTGAAGTGAATAAGTTGTGAAATTTGATAATTGGGTTAATGACAATAATAAAAAGAAACCCTTGAAAAATTGAGGACAAAAAATCTTTTATTGGAAAGATGTTTTCTTCCTCAGATGAATTATAGATCACCTCAGTGGAAAACACTGTTTGATAATTATTCTAGGGCTCCTGTGATTAAGAAAACAGTATACAGCCTGTTCCATTTTAAAGTGTCCCTACCCTTGTTTAAGCAGAAATGCAGTTAGAATAATTTTATGGTACATAAAATGAAAACAGTTGGCCTACCAAGTAACAGTGAAGCAACATACACAGTTTTATAGATGTAGAGTATCATTTAGAACCCTGCTGTTTCATTTGAATTGTGTTGAATCTTTTTTATTGTTGTTTTTTTTTTTTAGCTAGCCTAATTTGCCTAAACCCCTTATTTAATATTCCTCCTACTGCTTGTTTATTTCTCACTGAAAGAGCGTAATGGCAACAGAAATGATCATATAATATAAAGGCTAAAACTGGTGGCGTATCCTCTTAGAAGTGTGAACATTTCTCTATCTTTTTCTATTTCAGTGTTTCAAGACTTTCTTTGTTAGGGGAGAATTTAATAAGACAAATAATCAGTCATGAAGAATGAAGTAGAACTCCGCTAGAGACTGCTAAGCCCAAATGATGTATTGTACAAGGAAGAAGACAATACAGTAATTCTTTGTAATAGAAGACACCAAAATAACTAGAAGCACACAACAAAAGTTCTAAACTATTCTAATGAACTCCGGGACTAAAGACCAGATCTTAGGTTTTGATAAGGTTGTTTTTCATTGCTTCAGCAGCACACAGATGCCTAAAAGAAGGTTTAAATAGCTGGGAGGAAAGCCTTAAAATTAAAAGGATGCCCTGTGGCAGAGAGCCAGCGTAGCTGGTTCATTCAAAATGGACATTGGCAATTCCCATATGTAGAAGAAGGTATTCCAAACAGCTTTAAGCTGACCTAAATTATACCAGTGTCATAAATATTGGGAATGTCTGAAATTTACCTCAGTTAATGCCCCCATTTTCAAATGCAGAGTCACACTGGGACATAAGCACAATTCTGGAGTCAAGTACATTTGTTAACAGTCATAGTAAAAGAATGTAAAAAAACTAAAAAATTTTAAAGAGCTGGAAAGAGAATAAAGCTCAATTTACTATCTGCATTTTGAAGACAAGAAAGCACATCATACTTTCTTCCTGAATGGAGCTATTACATCTATTACGGAGGAAGCAAAGTGAAGTTTATAAGAATCTTGCCCTCTGAGAATTTCAATGGGTAAAAGCTGTGGAAATTTCACTTTATTGCCAGTGTTACGCCTACCACAAGGGAGCATTTGTAATATTGATTAAATTGGACATGGACAGCAAAAAAATGTGTAACATTCATCAAAGCCTACAAGTGCAAGAAAACAAAACCAGAAATTCCATTTGTTATTGTAGGGTCTACAAAAATGTGATGAGATGTACCTTAAATGCAACAGTAAAACAGTAGTGTCTGTGTAAGTGTCAGTTGTTGGAGAAACTGCCATGCCTAATTTTTAGTTTCCAGAAACATCAACTTAAATCCAGAGTCAGTTCACCCTCTTAGAAGTTCCAGATACAGACAGGAACTTGCCCCCTGTCTCCTGACCAGGGCAAGACATTATTAATTCTATCGTTCCATTCATATTTATGGTCTTATGCTTCAATAATTAGACCTCAAGAAGGTTCACATGTATTACCTCCCAAATTGAAAATGGTTGCAAGCTAAGTGGATTTAATTCCTTTCTAGCGAGCTGGCTGTAAACAGATTCTTTGGCACATGTGAGGAACTGGCTTTTTTAGTCCTCTGGGTACCTTAGTCAGATATATTGCTGCAGGATTTGAAGAGAAATGTTAATGTTACAAGAAGACACCATCTTACAAAATACAAATTCAGGCACTAAATTCTTGGTTGTCTGTAGTTAACTATTTGTATTAATAAAGCTGTGACCAATTTTCTGGGGAAAAGCTTTCCCTTTGTCCTTTTTGAGCAAAGGTTGATATTTATTTGTTTGCCAATTTTTAAGTGGATTTTCAATCATTTCCAAAAGAGGATACCATTAAATTTTCCAGGAAAAAAAAAATAAAAAAAAAAAAAAGAGACTAAATTAAGGATACTCATAATTTTCACAATATCCATGCCATAAAAAACTGTTGTTTTGATAGAACCATATCAATTCATTTTAACACAAATTAGCCAAGAAATCCTTCTTTCTAAAGGCCTTATTCAAAGTCTCCTCTAATGTACCTTAATCAAGTGGTGATTCTCTGTCATAGCTTATTATTATATAAGAAACCTAGTATTTTCTCAAAATATAGTATCGCTCTTAGTCTATCAGTGGTCTGTAGATTATTTGCTATATCACAATTGCTATGCCACCTTTGTAAAAGTGCCTTCAAAAATCTTCAAGAGTTACATAAGATTAGTACTGCCTGCCATAGGATGTGCTTTCGCTCATGAAGCGCTTGACATTCACACCATTTTTTCAAGCCTGTTCCTTTAGACTAGTGAATTAGGAGGTGGACTTGTCTCTCCAATAATTTTGTAAGTCTTGCAAATCACAATGGTAAATAAAAGGCACTTGAGAAAATAATTTTACATATTATAAGCAGCAGCAACAAAAAAAAAACACAACACATACACACACACAAAAAAAAAACAACCCACATGTCCACATTGTAACCAGTAGCATCGCCTTTCAGATATCATGTGTGCTGCCAAGATTTCTGATAGAAGTAGATTGGAAGCATCTATAACTCTGAATTGCCATGACAGCATTAGAGCTCGATTTTTTTGATTAAAAAATTCTAACAATATGGGGTTGTCAGCAAGTATATCTAGAAGACTTAAGAGGTTCTGTGGAAAACAGTCTTTATGGGATGTAACTGAATAATGAAAACCAGCACAACACGTATATTCCCCCAATGGTGAATAATATGTCAGATTGAAAAACGTATTAGCTCAGCTACTATGTATCTATAATGTATTTATTTCACTGGCATCTTTATGAAAACTAAACATACAGCTTTGGTTATTGTTACTTAACCAGCTCAATGAAATAAAGGAAGAGGGACCAACAGGTGAATGTTTTAGGTTTTGAAGCCAGCGGGATAAAATTATTGGATTCACAGCTACATCTAATATAGCTGAGTAACATAAACACTAATATCCTGTTTCTTACCCTGGATATCAAATCTTGCACTGCTTGAATCTAGCTCGTCTTCAACTAAGGCTACTTTATAAAAAAGAAGACAAAAGCTTATTAAATATTCTGAAGAAATCTCTGAAAATAGTAAATGCCAGTCCCTTATAACATACTCTGGAGCAAAGTCAAAATCTTGCCAAGTTCCTAGAGCAGAGCACAACTAACTGGAAGTTTTAATGTTTCATAAGTGAGTTTCACCAAAGGTATCATACACTGAGATTCCAGGCTATGTGTCATACCCTCAAACATCTGCAACAGAACGTAACATTCTTAATAAATGAGATAAATAAAAGTGTGCCTTCGATGAAATAATTCTGAAAATATATCTATTCATCCCCATAGATGAAAAGCTATGATTTTGTTTGGTGGGAAAGGAAATTTATAAGGGAGATTTCTCAGTTCTGTTGAAATACACCTGGAGTATTTCTATGAGAAGACAACACATGAGTTCAGCAGTATGAAAATATATATGCCAGAAAGATTTTGATAAAAAGGTGTGCATTCATATCTCCCTGTATACATCAGTAATAAAAAAAAAAAAGCATTCTATTTTATCATATTTAATAACAGACTAAAAAAAGCCACACATACTTTAGAGTTATGTAATATATTTCTATGCTTCAGTGCAAGGGAAGGTAACTACTTAGAAAATGTAGGTTTGCATTTTTATGTTAAAATAATGCTAATTATATTACCACTTTTACCACATTCTCATCCTACACTTGCAAATTGCTACAAACAATTAAGAGCAAAAATCCATTCAAGTTAACAAAATGACAAGTTTTCTGCTACTTCAGAGTATTTTTAGGTATGGTATGTTCTTAGCTTGAGTTGGTTTTCATCTGTTCCTGTAATTCACAAGTCCTCAAAATAACTCTGTAACTCTCTCTTTTTCCTTTTTTTTTTTTTTTTTTTTTTACACTATTTAATCAGGATGAGGATCTGAACTGTGAGTTTATCCAAACCAATTTCTTTTTAGTACTTCAGGTTTTTTTGTCGTGCCAAACCACTTCCGATGTTTCGAGCAAGGCAATGACAGCATACCTTCTTGTTATTATTTATGCATGGAAGGCCAAACCAAATGCTTGGGTGGGTCGCTGAAGACATGAAGTATGTAGTTTTTTCCATCCACAGGACCCCATTTACATTTAAATGAACTTGCTCCTTGTGAAAGATTGGCTCCAGCAGAGAATACCACATGACCACAGACATTGAAATTAAATCACAATCACGAGGATAGAAGCCACCAACATACTGCTAAAAACAACCTACATCACATATCTGCATTGCCTTATGTATGTCAGTAATAAAAAGAAAATGTTCCATTTTATAAGATGCATCCCACTATATTTTCTTAATCCATGTGTATAATATGACACTGCTGCTCAAGGCAAGAGTCAAGCAAGTAACACACAAAGCTGCCTTTGCCACAACTTGATTTTTCATGAGCGGTAGAAAAATTGTCATGTGCAGCTCCAGGCTTTAAACGGATGATTTCTCCTGGCTGATGCTGGAGTGGCACTGACTTGACAAATGTGGGAAAGTCCTCAGCTGTGAGATGGGGGCTTAGGTTGTGGGCTCTTGGTCAATTGAAAGGTTGCATTAAATGTAAATTATAGGACTGTTACTTAGATATATACCCTTCTCAACCAGGTGAAAGGCAAACAGCGCCCTGCACTAATTCACAGATGAACTGGTGATAGGCTTGCCAAATAAAGGCAAGCAGGCAAGCAGCAAGCAATTATAATCCTCATCTTTGAAGGAAGGAAGGAAAAGTATTTTTATATAAAACTATATTAAATTTCCTTTTTTAAGTGCCTCTATGTATTTCTCTTTGCAATTTATATGGAAAAGTATTAGTCAAAAATCTAGAGCAGAACTGGCAGTAAATATCACAGTAACAATTGCTCTTTTATTAAATATTTATTGAAATAAATTCCCATGCTTTCTCATTTTTCTTCTTCTGCTTCCAATATTTATTTACAGCTGATTATTAACATCTGCCAGTATAACAGTTTCATCTGTACAGAAGCTGAAGGGTAAAAAAGTCACACACCCCCTCTAACATGACCTGTAGTTAGACAGAAAACAGTTTTCCCAGTCACCGCTTGGCTTCCTGTCTGTGACCTCTGAAAAGCATTGGAGGCCAGGGTTAATGGCCTTTCCAATCTCTGTGATAAGAATTCATTTTGTTCTATTACCAGCAGTTATCTCAGGAGCCTGCTGCATCACTTCAGCAGGGTTCAATCAATGAGAGAACCTAATGAAGTAACCAGCTGTAGCTCTATTTCCCTGGTCAACTCTATCAGACAAATAAGATCTATCAGTCACATCTTAAGGCCGATCCTAGAAACAGCATTGCACATGCTGAACCCGTATGCATATGAACCAATGATACCTTTGCAATCTTCCCTTTTAATATGGCTTTTCTAACAGAAAAAGGAACAAAATGGGTTTGAAATGTTGCATTAAGAGGACAATAATGCTGGATTAAAAGATAGTGGATTTTCAGAACAGCAAGAAGCAGTTGTATTAATAGCAAAAATAGAGTAAACTATACTGCATGACAGATTTTTTTTTTTTTCTTTTCCAGGAAACTCCTATTCTCCTTAAATAGCAGTCTTGAAAAAAAATATTTTGCTTATTATTTTCTGCCTTAAATTAGTATGTGTCATAAACAGTTTTAATTATGGGACTTAATTTTTTGTCACTTAGAAAGGAAATAAAATTATGATGATACTTTTCAGTCAAATGTCAGTCAAATAGTAAATTTTATTTTATATTTAAGTCAAATCACTGAAAATAAAAATGCTACTTTTGACAAAATTGTATCATTATATTTTTGAGATTTGTTTTAATTACCTTCTCATATTTCAAAAAAAGGCTTAATTACTTAGAAGTACAAACCTTCATTAAAATGCACTGGTTTTGAACACTGAAAACTGTGGAAAATAATAAAAAAGGACAACTTCAGGACTTCAGAGCTGTGTACATTAAACTATGACTTTATAATTAAAGGGTGCAGGAGGAAAAAAGCAATTCATGTGCATGCCCAGTCTGGCTTCAGCAATAGGTGTGACAAACTAAGTTGTAGCAGGCCACTATGGGAAAACTACTAAGAGCGTTGTGGGAATGCAGGTTAGAAGAGTGTTGTATTTGCTGAAAAGTTGAAAGCCACACGTAGCTAAGTTTATGTTATTAGGTTAATCTTAATGAATCTCATGAAATGAAATTTGTATCATCCTTTTAACTGTGCGCTTTGTCAAACTGAAATGAAATGAAGTCTGGCTATATGCTGCTGTGGAGAAAGAGAGATGAGATCCAAGAAATAAAGTTAAAATGATAACTATTTAATGTGCATACACACTGTGCACAGAAATGTCTATATAATTAAAAGCTAAGTATCATTTTGCATATAGTAACACATCTTATGGATTATGACACACAAATTCCAGAGTACAAATGCTTCAGATAAGTGCTTTTATCTCTTTTCCCTGTGTGCAAAACAAGAGCATTCTTCTTTTGCAGTCTGCCTGCATTAATAAAACAATAGCAATATTAGTTGTACAATCAAAGGACATTGAAGAAATCTTTATTTTAAATTTTAAGCCACCTTAATGAAGAACAAGGGGAAGAATGTCTTTTAATAGTGCTGTTTAGTATTTAAGCAGAACACATTTCTGCCATCAATATCTACGTAGGTTTGAAAAGGACTGAAATATCTATGCCACCTATGTAAACAGATAAGATTATGCCTAGCAGGCATTTTGGGAACATCTGTCAATTTTTTATGGAATGCACTGATTGTGGGCTATTGATTGCATTTAAACAAAGTTGTTTCAAAAAAACATCAGCTAACAATTCGTGTAGAAAGGACTGATCAATATTTAAATGACTCTCTTTATTGATTTAAAATTAACTTTCAATTAAGAGATCCATAGGACTCTTAACTGCGACACTTATCCATTCAAGAGAAAATAAAGGTACATTTATCGATACACTTAAACAGCAGTGGCTGGTTTCCTATTGATTCAGTCATTTGCGCTGGGATTCGTTAGTGTCATCTGACTTTTAACTCGCTTACTAGGTCTTCACAGTGTGTAATACTGCAAGATGAAGGAACGTACAAAATCATAGAGAGGATATGAACAAAATTTGAAGATGTATGCAGAGGTAAGTCATAATCACGCTTTTTACAGCTCCTGATGGAGGAAGAGCCCATTTAAAAAAAATGCCTAGTTTTTGGTTTTGGCCAGAAAAAAAATTCTGTCAACTGGTTGTTATGTACTGTTTGGAACAGGAAATGTATAAATGAACGAAATCTTTAATATTGATAGGTAACAGTTCTATTGGCTCCTATCAACTCTGACAAGATCACCTACTTGTGTATATTGATTAACATATGATCAATAAGAGCTTTAGCTCATTGTTTGCAGAATATTTTTAAGTGGCAGTATCAGGATGCGCTGCACATATATATATGTATATATATGTGATATTTAAGGCCAATATAACTTAATATAGTAATTATGGAATCAGCCATCATATGGATTTTGAAAGACTTACTAAGACTTTGGAAAGTAAACATTAAGTGTGTATCTTTTGTTTTAGAGAAAAACTCAAATATATTTGTACTAAACAAAAATATGTTACAATAGCATAGCTATAACTATAAACATGTGCAAAAACCTCAGCACACTTAGGAACACAAATTAAAACCAGAACTGTAATTACATACTTCATTATTTATACGTATTCTGGGTATTTTAGTATACTAAGGAAGCTGGACATGTAATCTCTATAGTTAATAATAGACCAAATTCATCCCAGGTGTAATTCTGTTGAAGTCAATGGACCTGGAAATGCACCTGGAATGAATTTGGCCCAATGCTATGGCTTCCTGACTCTTGCCAGCCTAGATTTACATATAAGATATAACACAAAAATGAAATAAAAATAGAAGATGTCCAGGAGGCATAGCATGTTTACAGAGCAGAGTGGTAATAACCTTGCCTGATACATATGTGGCAGTGCTTCGCTTAGCCAGACATTCATTGGGAATGGGGGAGGGTTAACTCTGACAGTGGCTCAGGTTTGCCTGTGTCCCTTTATGTCATTGCCTATTTCTTTTTTTTTCTCTCTCTGTTTTTGAAGCCTCATAGCCCAGAACTGTCCAGTGAAATGAAGCTGCCCTAAAGTGACCCATTTATTACCTATTCATCTGCTGTGATGTAATCTCTGGGAGGAAAAAAAATGCTGCAACATAGTAATATTTAAACATTAAGACCCGTTCTGATCAACTGAGATCATTCCTTAAACTGAGAATCCAAAATAGAAAATATATAAAATCCAACTTGCATATATGAATACCAACATTTTCTTTCTAAAAAAATAGATTTTGCTAACAAATCAGGTATTTGCACCTTGGGCCCTTATTGTATTATGATGAGCTGCTGCTTTCATTATTTATTCTCTTCTCTGTCCACTAAATGTTAAATCATACATACCAATGGCTCATTTACAGAGTTATGATATGAATCAATGATATCTTCAGGATCATAATAATGCATAAAACTGGTTATGACCTTTTGCTGCTGTGTGGGAGTCAAGATCAGAAAGACCAGTGTGCAAATGCAAAGCAAATACCCCCTCCTAAAATATCTAAATCACATAATGTTAGTGTAACATAATTTGGAATATATTACGACAGTTACGATAACTAAAAAGTGCATGATGCCATTATTTCCAACTGGAAATTAGATGATTATACTAATTAAGTGATAGCAGGTGGCACAGGATGGCTGCTACAATCTTCCCTGAAGTGCAGAAAGAGATGCATGGTTCACTGTCTAAAACACTCAGGAATAGTAACAATCGGCTTAAGCAGTATTCTGTCTCAAGATGCAGAATAAGGATCCACCTTGATTTAACACTTCCTTATCACATCAAAGAGCTGAAGAGGCATCTTTATGGATTGGCTTAGGAAAACAAAAAAAATCTGCTACTGGTTCAGCTTCTACCCTTGCAAGTAACATTTCTTGGTATAAAAGAATTACAGTATGAAATGAATTCCAACAGAATAACATAATTCTGAAATGCCAGCAACCTTCTTTTAAATCTCAACCGGCCTAAACTCGTCATTATTGCTTTTAAATTCCTCAATTTAGAATTGCTATAGGTGTGTTACTGAGAGTCTCTTAAGTTGAGAGAAGTAGAAATGCTGTAGTAAAATAAGTATTTCTCTGGCTATAAAAGTACTAAATACTTTTAAGAATATATGTGGTCATTAAATACACTTGAGTTTTAACTCAAATTTACTAAGCAGTATTTACACATTATTTTTACAGCAGGACTTGAAGATTATTCACAACTGCATAAAGTTAGTCGAATAATCCTCTAGTCCCGTGAGTCATTCCAGAGCTTGTTTTTCTTGTCATCTCTGCTCTATGTTCAGACTGAAGTAAGGCTAAGTCATCAACATCGATTAGTTTTCCAGATCAGCCATCATTAGTTTAAATACTGTGAGATGTGGTTAAGAAGCTACTCTTTTTTTTGGACTTCCATATGTTTCTGGAGTGTGACCTCACTTTAACGACAGCAGGGGAGCAGATCTGCTGAAGAAGAACCATGCTGTACAAGAACTGCAACCAACATATGCCTAAAAGGCAAAACCACGTGATTTTTATAAATGACAGAAAATAAATGTCATCTATTTTCTGAAAATCTCTTATCTAGCTTTATCTGTGTCTGTAGCATGCATTTCAGTTTTGTTATTGCATTTCTTGCTACAGATCAGAAGCATGGCTGATAAGACTTGAGTTTAGATATATTTGTAACATGCTATGATATCTTACAGCATAGCTAGCCCATTTAAAAGACTACTGCCTTCTCCCTGTACATCTCCCAAACCGTTACATGTAGCACAATTTCAGGCAGTGTTTATGCTACCTGAATTTTCACAGGGGAATACAAGGGAAAGCCAAATGGAACAGTTGAAGGTGAAAAACTTCTGTATTCCCTAAGATGATGTTCTCAGTGATGAGGTGTGCAAACTAAGGATACGCCACTCCTTCCACAAAAATTCACAAGTTATATGTGCTATGGTAACAGCAAGTACAGTGTGGAAGATATATGTTGCAAGGACAAAAAAGAAAGGTTCTTCAGCTTACAAGCCTGAAAGAACATTTCTTTTTCTTTAGAGCAAAACATGAAAGTTTGTGAAAATCACTCATCACCATTATTTTTATGCTTTAATAGAGCCAAATGGAATGGAACTAAACTTCTGATTACAAAAAATGCTTTATCTCCTCCATGAATACTAAACTGCTCAGCATTTAGAATAGTATCATTCAGATGTTCCTCTGTAAATTGACATAACAGTTGCATCTTTTCCAGGACAAAAATTAAACAAATATTCCACAATACATGACAAATACCTCTTTCTGTGGCTAAAATAAAAACCTTTACACATGCACCCCAGGACATTCAATTAGCTGTGCAAATGGGAATAATGGTAGACAGCTACTCAGAAGCAGCTATTGGAGACATTTGAACTTGTTGTTCAACTACAGAAAATAACATTATCGTATTATAGGTGTTAGGCCAACTCTCTTACCCTCGCATGCTAACTGATTAATTCAGCCTTAGCTGAACAAAAATCCTTAATCTTCTCTTTTTAATATTGAAGAGGTAAACCCTCTTTCACCTGCATGTGGAGTTTCCTTTTCATCAAAACTCAGGAGATTCCAGCAACAAAATCAATGTATGCATGTTCAGAGCAGTTTTCAGGGTTTTGTAAGACAAATCTTTCAAATGGGAACTAGTTTAATGCTATTGAGCTGAGTTTCGATCTGATAGAGTGAGTGAACAACACAGAAACAGTTCACTTACCACTGCTCACACTACAGGAGGCGGGAATCAGGTGCAGCTCTGTACAAATACAGCTGTAAAATTTCTCAGTATTTCCTCTAACCCTATCTAATCCAATGTTAAATGCAACAGCACAGTGTTTGAACAAACAATGTTTAAGGAAGATATGAAATTTATTTCTCTCTAGTAATGAGAGACAGTTATGGTTTTCTCATCCAAACCGGTGAAAAATAAGGTTAGCTGCACTAATATAACAGAGTTGTGCTGGTGCTAAACCGATTTTAACTGGAGCATTGTCAGGCCCTATGTTCTATCAGAAAGATATATCTGAACTGTAATCAACAAATACCCTGTTTTGCGTTTCCCTCCTGCTTTAAAACCTCCAACAACTTGCTTTCTGGATATTTTAAGGAAAAAGAACACTTAAAAAGATTAACTTCATTTTATTACCAGACATTTTAGATTAACTTAAGTTGTAGTACAGCTTTATACAGACAGAATTATTTTTTGTTCCTATGCTCTGAATCTTTACATGCCGATACTACAATCAACTTAGGATTGGAGACATTTTATTCCTCTTCTGAGAAAATGGAATTACAGCCAGATGAATATATCACCATTTTCTCATGACAGTCTCCATGATCCTACATGTGAACAGAAAAATGGTCACTAACAATTTCTTGAGCTATGCAGTATTTGGAATAATATGGTATACGATTCCTCTGTACTGTTTATATTCCTTCCTTTTAATAAACAAATTAATGAGACTTCTAAAATGCTTAGAGTAAATATACTACCCAAGTGGCAAAGTCTAAGATAAAATGAATCAAACTAAAAGAACAATACTTTAAATCTGTATGTTAGAGTGACAAAATTCCCACACTAAACACTTAGTTATGGCTTTTGCCAATTCCAGATTTATCAATGGGACAATGTTCTAAGTCAGGGGCTAAAAGGAATAGCATTTGCACTGATCTAGTTTAAATATTAAGTTCTGGACCCAGAAAAGTGCAAACATCAACTTGTCCTGTCAGTATTCAGTTCAAACCCATAGGTCAAAGAAAACAAGAAATGTATTCTGTTATTGTATTAACTCTGTGTTAGCCCTGAATATTCCTCCTTTCAGGATGTGCAGGTGAGGCTACTGAGTTTCTGCTGAGGTGCTCAAATATCTGCACAATTCTGGCTAACGCAAGTATAAAATACACCTCTCTAATCCAGAATAATAATTTGGAAATATTAGATGGAATAACATATCAATGCATGTTTCATACACTGTACAGTACAAAAGAAACTCACTCTAATATAAATTATAAGAGTAAAAAAATACAAAATTCAATGTAGCTTCATCTTAGGAAATTTCCAGCAGGCTAGTGATCTTCCTTATATTAAAAATGTCTATTACCCAGTGTAATTGAATAAGTCTCTGATAATTACAACATCAACATTTTAATAGTATATAAATAACCTCTCCCCTAATTACCATTTTGCTAAATTTTTCATCTATTACCATATTATGAAAGGAGGCTCTTGGTGAAGTACTTTGCCCTTTCAATAACAATTAATAATTTAATTAATATGCCATTTTTAAAAAAAAACAAAAGCTTATGCAGAAAGAGCAAGGAGGTTCACAGTTGAAAGGAGAGCTCTCTTTTATGCTCATGGCTTCATGGCTGTAGTAGTATAAAATTTTTTCATGGTTTACTTCTCTTTCAGCATGGCCTTTCAATAGAAATGATACCTGGTTTTTGGTGCCGTGAATAAAATCCTGTGCCCATGTTTCAAACTACAAGCGTATTCATCTGGTTTGGGACTTAAGAAGATGCATTTCCCTGTGCCAATTAATTTTTCACAAATAAATCTGTGCACTTGTTTTTAAAAGAACCCATAGAGATAGTCATGTCATTGCGGTCTTGACATTATGAAGTAGAGGTGAAATACACTGTCAAAACCAGAAACCAAATTTTCTCCCACGAGGCATTCAGGCAGTCACACCTTCCTTTTACCTGGTATCAGGAAAAGAAAGTGAGGTGTGTGGCTCAGAAAAACACTGTTGGACAGAACATGCAGTCCTCACTCATGCATAACCTGAGTAAGAAACTGTGCATCTGAAAAGCTTTGAATCATAGATGACCCTGTAGCATAACAACTATGTTAAGTGAGTGTCTGACAATCATAATTGCAGTTCACATAGCAATAATATTCAGAAAACATAGTAAGAGCTGCAACATTAATGTTTTCAGTGTCATATTTTGCTGATTTCCAGGCACTTCGTTTACCTCATGACAGTGCCCCAGTTAAACTTACATCTACTGTCAGAATTTCAAAATATCATCTTGAGTTTTATAGAAACTTCATTCTTTTTAGAAGTAATTAGCTGAGGCATAGTTTGCATGGCAATTAAAAACCACTTGCAAAAGTTTGTAAGCATTATGCAATTTTTTAAAACTACATGTACACATGCATATTCTTGCCTCCAGCTTAAATACAGTAGATGTTGTAGTTGGTTGCACAGGAATTGTCTCGAGAACATTAAAGCAAGCCAAACACGACTGTATTCCAACTGAAATTGCGCTCTTTATACCGTGTATTGAAACTTGATAACTGTTGGTTATAAAATTCCTTTGATTTTCTGTAGGTAATAAAATACTTTGGCAATTACTATTGACAGTTCTGGATAATCTTGAAGGCTGCCTTGCCTGAAGAAGATGAGTGTTACAAATCACTCCACTGAAAGAGGGAAGAACAGCAGCAGGCAGCAGACAGGTTTCAATTTCACAATGCTGATTATCTCATTCGTGATTCTATGCATGCCTAAATCTGAGGATCCCTCAAGCAGCTATATGGACTTCTACCTTTAAAATGCCTATTACGCTTTCATACTTTTTGCTGCTTCCTGAAGAGTGCCATTTCGCCAAGCTTAAATAGCAGAAAATTGCACTGCTTTTCCTCTGCCCATCTCCTCAATCTCTATTAACCTGCACAAGAACAAAGGAGTATGATAGCCCAGCTATAGGTTGGGAAATAGGTTTGAAGTTGTTTTTCATTTACTGGTACCTATCTTCCTGATTCACAAATGTATTTGAACAATAACATTATTTTAATACATTATCTAATGACTGAAAGCATAGCCTTTAATTAACTCTATTTGTACTAATAAATACTCTGTGTGTTCAGAAATACATGCAGCTATTGTTTACACAGACATCAAATAATACCACAGTGCTGTCAGCATGTGTCAAGGCTTAAACTGAAAGGAATAAAAAAGGAAATAGTGAAAAATATTGCGGGTTTTTGTTGGTGGTTTTTTTTTGCCTTTTTTTTTTTCTTTCCTATTTAGGCTACAAGAGAAGCAGAAGCAGCTACAAGCAGACAGGAAAATTGTTGAAGCACCTGGTTCTAATGCTCGCAATAGGCCTTTATTAGATGTCATAAACTGAATGATGCATTACTCTGTGGACGACTTACAGCCTGCAAATGCTGAGGTAAAATGGAGGACAAAGAATTCTTTTAAAACAAAAAGGTTAAATGTTCCTTTCAATCAAGCAGTACTTATTAAATGGAGAAATCATAATAGGCTCAGAGAGACTGGAGATTACTCTGTTATTTTTTAACGTATTTCTGTATTACCTTAACAAATAAAATGTATTTTACTTTAATAATTCACATTTTATGTAAAAATGATTTACAGCCTATCCTGCATTTCACCTGTATTATTAAACAAAGGAAAAACATTTAAAAATCCTATTGCTGATACAGCTTTGGCAGCCCAATCTCAAATCTAAATAATTGCATTAAAATCCATGTAGGCCATCAACCACCAACAACAAAAAGGTAATTTTGCCCATCAGAAAATGTTTTAAAATAAGATCTGCTTTGCATTTAAAAAGATAAAAGAATGTTTTCTAAAATTACAATTGCTGGTTGGCCATCGATTCTGAGCTTTAATCTCATGGCCTACTCAAATTTCCCATTATGTCTCAGGGAGGCTTAGGGGGGATAGAAAGGCTGAACTATGGGCCTTCAACAAAAGTGGAGGGGGGTTACAGCATTAAGAAACACAGCTGTTGCTCACAAACTGCAAATGTTAGAATAACTTACTACTATGTTTGCATTTGGTTTTGGTTTTTTTTTTCTTTTCCTTGCTGCTAATAAAAACTTAAAGTGTTTTGCATGCTTTCTATAAACAGTGCACTTAAGTTTTATAATCTAGTACATCTTATTAAGCGTGAAGTCTGCTGATCCCTAAATTATTCATAACATGGTCCAGACTGATTAAGATTGGCTTGTTAAGGAGCACAAGAAGCAATTAAACTGACAAGGCAGTGCGGCCTTGATGTATACATTTATTATCACAAGAATACCCAAAGTGAATGCCCTTATTAAGCAATGAATTTCACCTCACTGGCCTTCTACCATTGCTGCCACAGGCAGAGAGAGCTAGGAACAACAT
Organism: Myiopsitta monachus; assembly: GCA_017639245.1. Taxonomy (NCBI): domain Eukaryota; kingdom Metazoa; phylum Chordata; class Aves; order Psittaciformes; family Psittacidae; genus Myiopsitta; species Myiopsitta monachus. The sequence goes on along the minus strand of CM029918.1, from coordinate 74,290,024 downwards.
GTCAAAAGCTAACTCTGAGGAAATGCCTATCTTCAAGTGAAACCGATTTTGTAATGAACCTTTCAGTTCACTCCTGAGGTAATAAATCCTGACTGGTGCATTAATTACTTGATAACATCCCATCAAAATGCAAATGCAGCACTTGACCCATAGGAATGGCTCACTAGCTGTTAACTCTTCAGGGTATACATAAATTGTCTGTTTTCTTTTATCAAACAGGGCATTTATTTCCATCTTGCTAGGGTGAATGTCACTCCTGCCACCCTCGGCCCCTCAGTGGCCTGACACCATCATTTGCAGAGGACTGTCACTATGTGCCGACATCCTAATTGTGCTACTTCTTTGCTTTGTACCTTTGAGGGAGAATTTCCAGCTGCCCCCCCCCCCCCCCCCCCTTTTCTGGAGGAATCTTGCATGTCAAGGACAAAGCTGTAATAGCGTTACAAAGAATGACCCCCACCTCTAAAGTACACTAATCTTTCTTTTCAATGGCAATACATTAAACAAGGAATTTAGTTCCTTGAAGTGATTAAATGAAAGCTGAACATATCTACGTGAATTGCTACCCAACATAGGCAAGCATGCATGCTTTTAGCGAGAACACCAAAGATATATTTACATGTTTTAAAAATGTTTCTTCAGTCCCTTCAATGAGTGTTCAATTTTGAGAGTCCAGAAGTAAATAATATGTCAAAAAGTAAAACAAAGTGCATTTTGTAGCACATATTTATCAACAGTGAAATATGATGCATCGCATTCTTTTTTGATTGCTGAGAAAATAGGCTGATTTAATTACAAAAACTATTTCCACAATAAATGTTAATGAGGATCTGCATTTTATGTTTCTCCACTCAAAATGCTAATCTACATCAGTGGGCCTGACTCTCCCACCTGGGTCAACCTGCTTTACAGTTTTTCTATTTGTCTTGAAGGCTTGGTGAAAATCCTTAATTCAGGTTACTAGGCAACCCTGCAGGTGAGAAAATATAATGTTTGGCCTACTCCATTTTCAAATACACACAGTGGCCTAATGCCTTCAAAATAGACTGTGCAAAGCATGCACTGATAATTCCCTGCTACATTTTCTAAAGGCGAGGTCAGAAGAAAATTAATTGATACTGAAAATAATGACAGGAGAAGAACCACTGAGACTTGGTGTGACTGGCATGTGATCATGTTAGCAAGAATCCCAGCATGTGACTGGACAGTGTGATGAAAAATACACTTTGTGTGAAGGAAAAACAAGTTACAAAACTTAATTAGTTTTTGACACTTCTTCATAAGTTATTATCTTTTCATTTGGAACATTGCCTTGGGACATCAATACAGAAGAAGAAATGAAACATTCTTACTGTAAATCTGAAGGAGAAAAGATGACTTTAGATTGCTCCTCTCCTTTTACATGTCTTTTTGAATAAACAAAATATCCACTGCAGCCTAAGGTGTACAAGCCCCTGAAGACGTTTCTGCTGAGAGCATAGAATAGACTTGTTCGATGTAATAATCCTGTTACAACTGATTATGCAGTCTCAATTTTAAAAATAAAGGGGAGGAGGACTGGAATCCAAAATGGTCACACACAGAAAAAAGCTATAGATGAGAAGCAGTTAAATTATAGCACCTACAGCAATAATGCTTCCTGTACAGCAAATGTATTTTTAATTTTTTCCACTAAGGCTTATACCTAGAAGTAATTCACACTGATTACTAAATAACCCTTGTGAGTTGCTTTGTCTTTTGAATTTTAAAAAATACACTTGCCGTGAGCAATGAATTTCATAAACCACCAGCTCTCATGCTTGATGAATCATTCTTATTTTATGCAGTGCTGTGTGATAGAGAACTGAGATAAAATATTCTATCCACAAGCTATTCAGTACAATTTATCATCAGCGGCTCACTAGGTCCAGTGATAATACCTGGCTTGCAGATTGTAATGATCAGATTCTGTTTTTATTTCAAACAGGAGCGATCGGAATACCAGAGTTTTTAATTTACATACATTAGTGAGGTTCAAATGTGGCAATAGCTACAAGCAAAATCACTTGGAAACTGAATGCTCGCCTTGCATAATGGGTTCCCTTTAGCTATTACTCACCAGTGAAGTACCCAGATAAAAATGAAAACAAAGAGGAAATAAGGGAAATCATGATACAAACACCATACTGTGGACTAGGATAATTACTGAACCACAGTGAAGGTCACGTTTATATCTGTTTTAGTAATGATTTCTTACGCTTTCCCTTTGTATTGAAAGCATAAATGCCATCTCCTTTCTACATTATTATAGTACTGAATTGTTTGTATTCTGTAGTTTTCCAAAGTTCATCACACTATCATTAATAAAAGTTTTTGCTTGGTGTAAATTGAAATAAATGATATTCTGGAACAGCTGATAAATACATAAGCAACTTCAAAATCTCTGTAAATTACTCCAGCTTGAGCATTTAGTAAAAAACAATGGGCTCATAATAAAACACCTCTTATAGTTATATCACTTTTATACTGACCATCGTACTGAGCTTCAATTCCCAGCAGCATCATTACTAGACATTTTCTGCCACCTTTCTAAATCTGAAAAGCTTCCTACATTTAGTGAAGATTAGGTAATGCTACAAGCAATCAATAACAGCTATCAATTCCATACCTTGTTCGGAAGAAGAAGTTGATTAAAAGTAAGTAAAAAGGATGGTTGACTATGCTTTAAAACTATCTGATTCTTCTAACTACACCATCATGACAGAAACTATTATTCACAGGCCGAAGAGGTAGGTTTTAGCCACAGTAAGATTATGATTCAAACCAACAAAAACCAGAATATACTGAATTAAGTTTGACACACTCTCCTTATCCTATCACATGGCAAGGAAAAAAAAAGTAAAAAAAATTAAAGAAAAACACAGGAATAAAAAAAAGGCAGGCATAGAAGCACAAATGAAAAATATCACAACCTCAACTTTGATTTCTTGGACTTTCCTTAGTTTGTGTCAAAACCTTAATGTTCTGGTCTCTGATTTTTCTTTCTTTCTAGATTTTCTTTTCCTCTTAAACAGCAGGTTATTAAAAAAATTTGTTGGAATTTAGAAAATATCTATTAGTTAATAGGAACACAAAAAAAAAAACCATTGTGAAAGCAGTCATCCCAAACTCAGTCATACACATATAAAGATAAGACTTCATTTATTAATGACCATATATATTTCTCTGCATATATGCAGCCCTTAGTGCACATGTATAAATAATGGCCACCTAAGCCTAAATACATTTACACAAATATGATCTCAATTATTTAGGTCCTTTTCCCCCAGCACACATTTATGACTTTGCAGTTCCCTGAATCTAAATCCTGGATTTTGGCAAGTCAAGCATCTTAGAAGAACTTCTAACCTTCCACATAAGGCACAGAAGAAAGGAAGTGTCCTGTCAGAGAGAGACTTGCATTTAAATTAGTTCCCCACATACCCTATGTTCTAACTCTGCACCCACAGCCAGACAGTTTCATATCCCTCTCCTAGAGCAATTCATTTGCCTCATTACCAGTGGGGAGAAGCAGTGAAGTGGCCAATAATCTGAAAATGTGTTTAATCTTGATTAAATAAATGACAGAGGGGAAGAAGAGATCCCCCTCTTCATCATTCATCCAAGACTGCTGAACGTGGCTGCGCGCAATACCCCTAGGACTGGCTCTACTGCAGGTGGGAGGGACCTCTGCATCCGGGATGCCTTTACATTGCATTGAGGCTCCTCGCCATCTGCCCTCCTTGAGCACTTTCAGTGCAATGGAAAAATGATGGGTAGCAACTTCCAGTTTAATGCAGCTTCCATAATAAAGCTGCCAATCCTGAAGAAGCAAAAGTCACTAGGCAGTGGTCCTTTAAAATTTTAATCTAACTTATGAATAACATCACAGACCAGATATTGTTCTTCAGCAAATGGAGGGCAAAAATCATCAGTTAAACTGCTGAAATAGCTGCCAGCAGATGCTGTTCTTAGTTTTGGAGAATAAACTTCTGTAGCCATAGAGATCCACAGAAAGTTAGAAGTCCCTTCCTTCATATAGGGAAGGCCTCTTAGAGAAGAGGCTGTGTTTTTCTGGTGAAACGACTATTTCTGAATCTGGAATTACTTATGCTCATAAAGGTAAAGTTCACCTCTGCTTCTCAGAAAAAATCAATGTATGTGGATAATCTAAAAGAAAATCAGGAAATTGCAATATAAAATACATAGTCAAAGAACTATGAAACACTTTACTGGCTGTTATTTCAGCTCATAGACTAAATGAAATAATGCTTGATCACTGTCACTGTCATAGACTGAAGGGTCTAGCCCCAGCAATCTTATCCTATGTTGTAGCTCTATATAGAAACTCATCTAGTCTCTTGCAAATTGTACTCAGTTTGGGCCCTATTGTAGAATTATATGTTTTCTATTGCTTTAGATGCTGTTTGAGCACAAGAAGCACTATGCAACATTTTGCAGCTTTGATAAGACTGTAATTACCTTTGTGTGATCACTTCAGAAGAGATTTCCTTAGAGATCTAGTAACTTTATGGTGTTTCTGAGACTCCAATCTGGTTCAAAGTCAGTACAGTAAAAATATTCTTAACTACAATTGAAATTACAAAGACCAAGATGCAAAGCATATAAGAATTAGAAACTTTTTTTTTTTCTCTTTTTGAGAGAGAGGGAATGGTATAAGGCAGGAAGGAAGAATTACTTCTTGCCTATAGAAGAACAAATATCAAATCTCAAGCCAAAATCCATTACGTTAAAGAGCTTTCAAAAAATACTAAGTATACATTATATCTACACCTTGACAAACTGATCATCAGCAGAGTCTTAGCTTGCTGCAAGTTTTAGATCATCTTACCAACTCTCTGAAATGCATTTACAGTGAATGTAATTTCCGCTGCAGCATAAAGTGTGCTTCTGTGCTGCAGCATGTGACACTGGCTGATAATAAAGGATCGAGGTGTGATACCGTGCAACTTCTATAGCAATTTCAATTACTTTACTTAATTTACAAAACAAAAATTAAAAAAAATAGAGTTCTAGATTAAGAAGTTATTATATTCTGGCATGAAGTTTTCTCAGTGGAATGCCACCAAACAAATAGGAGAATTAAGGAGATTCTGTGGTACTGATAATGCTGACGTCTGATGCAATAAGGCTAATTTCTAGCGAAACAGACCAAAAATGTTGTGCCAAAAGCATTATAAAATGTTTCTTATGTGAGAGTGAATTTCTGCTAGGAGACTGTGGGATGGGATGAAGAAGGGTGAGATGAATGAAGGAGGAGAGAGAAAAAAGGAACTCGTTTGATTGTGGACTTGAGTTTGCTCTTCATGAAATAAGTGATAAAATTCCACTAAACTCAATAGCACCAGGGCAGATCTTATGAGAAGAGCAATATTTTAAATAATCGGATACTTCTAGCCAGAATAAAAAACACTCCACATTTTGTTATTACCCTCTTTATTTTTCTGAATACCTGACTCATTCTCTGTTACTTTCTGCAGGACAAATCAACAGAGCGAAACCGTAAAACAACCATTGCAAGACTGAAGGATACAACAGTTAACTTCCCTGATTATCCTACATTTAGAGGAGGAAAGAATCTGACAAATAATCCCCGGTGCCATTGTGTGGCCATTACAGTGTCCTGCCAGCCTGGACAAGTTATTAGGTCAGACGCTAACTTCCTAAGTAGAAAAATGATGTGGTCGCCTTTGTCCTTTCTGCAGTAATGGCTGGAGTCAGTACTAATTAAGGGCCTGCGGCAGTGTGGTACAAGAGAGGTCAGAGACTTCTTTCTGACACCTAAACAGTGCTCAGCTCAAAGGAACTGCCCCTAATCTGAAATGATGTGATGTAGAGCTGGCCTTTCAGCTTCACTGTATATTTAAAGGAAAATGACAGTTAATGACAGGGGTGTCAAAAATGAGCAGATGGAGAGGCTAAGGAAAACATAGCTCTATCGTAAAATTTACTTACAGTTCGTCAGTGTGCTTAGAATTACAGGCTACTGCACAAATGTAGATGGCTTGGATACCTTTCCAAGTTTGCTGAAGTAGAAAAAATTTTGCCTTATGCACAGAACTAGAAGAAAGGCTGTTGACAAAGTATACTTATTTTTCCATTATTGCACAAAAATCAGTACATACATACCCCCCCCAACCTACCCTGCCTTCAGTTTTCTGTTATCAAAATAAAATATGAAAATAATAATAATAACAACATTTAATCTCATTTGGTGGATTACTACTTTCCATTTTATTTTGTTGGGATTAACCATTGCTGTAATTAATCTTCTAGTCATTTTCTTTCTCCCCTTCAGGCATGGAACTTGGGAAACAAAAGCAATATTCAAAACAGAAACCAAGATTTATTGTCAGTCATAATAGATAGACACCTGCACAGATTACTAATTGCTACAAAACCATAAGGTCTGCTGGCACAAATCCTTTTCCATTCTCTCTTTTTATCCACCCTTAGTGACACACCTGCAAGCCTTTAATTGATGCTGTATTTATCTCAGGAGTCCTTGTTACCATTGTATTATAGCGTCATCATTCACAACGCTATAGTTAAGGTTCAGTCACCACTGCTGCTGTTGAGGCTTCCCTCCCTCCTTCCTTACTGTCGTGGTTTAAGCCCCCCACCCACGCAGTTTTACTCACTCACTCACTCACGCACTCACTCACTCACTCACTCCCCCTCTTTCTTCCCCCAGTCCGGGGGGGATGGGGAGGAGAATCAAAAGAATTCAACCCGCACAGGTTGAGATAAGACCAGTTTAGTAACTAAGGTATAACATAAATCACTACTGCTGCCATCAATAATAATACAAGAGAAATACAAGGAAAGAGAATACAACTGCTCACCAAGCCCGACCCAGCCAGTGCACCCCCCGGCAGCGAACCCCCCACTACCAAAAACCTGATCATGCCGTGCACCCCCAGTCCATCACCACCACCACACCCTTCCGGGTCTCTCCCCTCCGTGTTCACATCCTGGACATGACGTGTTGTGGTATGGAATAATCTCTTTGGTCAGTTTGGGTCAGGTGTCCTGTCTCTGCTTCCTCCTGGGGCTTCCCCTCCTCCTTGGCATAGCATGAAACTCAAAGTGCTTGGCCAGGCCAAAACATTATCAAGCAGTAACTGAAAACACTGGTGTTATCAGCGCTGCTCCCAGGCCCAAAATCAAAACCACAATGCTGCACCAGCTACCAAGGAGGAGAAAAAATGACTGCTACTGCTGAACCCATGACACTTTTCCATCCTCCTCCTCCAGCTCCCTTCTCCCAGGCTTTTAAAGAAAATTTGCTCCAAGCTATTAGTTGAGTAGTGAAGTCTCAATCCAGGCTCATATGATTCTTTTAATCAAACTAGAAAGAGAATTGGTTTGGAATGTTTTGGAAATTTATGTATTAAAAGCAAAACAAACAACAACAAAAAGTCCCCTGACATTTTTCAGACTCACATAGTTGAACCATTTCTTTGATGTATATTAAAATAATAAAAATTTAGCAAGTAATTGGTCCACCACAGGGAATTATAATATCTGGTACTTCTCTCAAAAGTCAGAAGGGATTAGATCCATAGTCACTAAATAAGAAGTTTTGAAACAAGTACTGTAGTGACTTCCTATAAAATATACTAGTAAACATTCAGAATATGAATGCAAATAAATTACACACAGAGCATAGATAATGTAATTTCTGGCCCCAAATGGTAAGCATTATTTAATATTTTCGCTTTAGTTGTTAGCACCTCCTATCCATATGTTCCAGTGGACTTTAAATTATTTGTATAAAACTGCTCAATATTATTATCTTTTCTAAACTAATTTGAATAATTAATATATTCAGCGATATTGTTGAGCTTCCATTACAGATATAGAAGTTGGCGTCTATCTATATATGTCTCTCTGTATACGTATAAAGCCAGAAGGGCAGAGTCAGTTCAATCCATGGCTCTGCCTAAGGTAAAAGGGAAATTTTTTTCATATAAAATAGGGAAAATGAGGGAAATTGTTTGCCTACGTCCTGTGTCATGTGCCATCTGACAGAGACAGAGCTTTTTTCTGTATGGGTTCTCCCTGCACAGCCCAGGCCTTATTTCAGCAAGGTGTTTTAAGACTGAACCACATTAATTTAGGATACTGTTTTACATTTCTTGTTGAAGCAGGCCTAGCCAGCCTATCTAGAAGAAGTATTTCTGTTCCAATTCAGATCTTTCTCCTCAAGGCCCATTAGAATTTAACTTAACATTCAACACGTTGCTGTAAAAAAAAAAAAAAAAAAAAAAAAAAAAAGAGGGAAAAAAAAAAACACCCAGAAGAAAAAAGAAAAATCCCAACCAAAAAAACACCCCAAAACAATCTAAAGCAAAGCAACTAGCTCTAATGTGACTCTTAATTTTGCCTAGGCAATAGATTCTAATTAAAAGATTAATTGTGACCTTACTCACATTTAACCTAGTGCAGAATAGCTTTAGATTTTTATTGTGGTTGGAAATGATTCATTGAAATCAAACCCTCTTCTATTGCCAGAACAATCTGTCCTACAGAAGAAGTCAGTAGCAAGGACATTGAGCCTTTTCTGTGGCATACTGAACCAGATACCGGCTCAATATGTGTCATGATGCCCACAAGCAGTTATTGCACTGATTCACTGACAGATTATTCAAAGAACTTGATCTTACAGTTGCTTGTTGTGGAAAATATTAGCTGAAACTTCAGTGAAGTGAAGCTGACATGAGTGAAAACTCAAATCCACTTCTGTCTTCTTTTTCAAACAGTGTAGCTGATTCCTCCCTCCCAATGAGCAGAGGTAACTCCAGCAGAGAAGAGTTTGGCCATAAGCATGCAAGCCTTTGTCTGCAAGGCATCTTCGGATGGAACACTGCCCCGCTTGAGTTTCCTGGGATTTATGTAAACTTCAGAAGAATTTCTTGGATCTTATACTCCCCCTGTACCTCTACTTCTCTGCACAGCTCCCTCTCCGAGGCTGCAATGTGTTTTGCATATTTTGTGTATTATAAACCGATATTGTTCCACAGGCCAAACTCAAGTTAGGCCCTGCAGCTCTTTTTGCAATCTGAGCCTGGACATATCTTACGAACAGCTGTTCTACTTCAAAACATATTGCTTAGAAACAAAGTGTTAGATAAATGTATTTTAGAACAACTAGTACCCAACACAAATCCAACTTAGCTACATTTCTGCCACTTCACAATTACCTAGACATGTCTATTTTCCTCTGACATCCTCATACCCATCAGGTTTTGGAGCCCAAGTCACACTTTCCCTTTTCCTACTGTCCCTCCTGAGACATTCTCCATTATTAAACTCTGTAGGTATTCTTTGTTCTCCTGTGCTCACAGCTTAAGTCTGGTCTGCTGAAAACTGGATGTCTGGAAAAGTTGCCAGAAGCTGGGATGCTATGCCAGGGAAGCATGACTATATGCTTGACCTCTTCCTCTGTTCGTTCCCTTAGCATCTGCTACTGGCGGCTGTCAGGTTCCTATTATAAAACCATCTACTAGTGCCAGCACTGTCTCGTAACCAGAAGTATTAGCTGGTAAAGAACAATCCGAACCTTTTTTTTTCCTTTCTGCCTGTGTTTAGTCATATCTGTTGATTGAAAATCAACATAACCAAACATTAAACCTCATCCCAGTAACCAGATGAACACACAGTTTCCATGAATAATAATGATCTTGAGGGCATCTCAGAATCCACTGAATGGCTAACTTCCATATTTAATTATGGCATATGAGCTGAAACCTAAATTTGCATGAGCTGGAACGTAAACCTGGAATAAATAATTGTCCTCAATCTATAGTGGATGCATTCATACACTCTGAACTAAGTCTGCAACTTCTATACTGTGTTCCACTGTTGATACAGACGCGACCCAAAACAGATGGGACTGGATTCTTCACGGAGAAAGACACTTTACATGTTTCTTCTCAAACTGAAATTTCACTTCTCCTTGCAAATAATGAGGTAAAATTTGGGGGACTGCTGGAAGTTGAAAGCTCCTAAGAGACCTACTAAGTCACTTCTAGAAATGGGGAGCGTTTAGAAATACATTTTTTCTCTTACGGATTAAATTCACTACTTCACTGATTGCCAGAGCAAAGCCTATAGGCCAGTTAAAACCCATTTAAGCTGCATTTTGAGGGCTTAAGTGAGGCTTAAATGACACCTAGGTTTTGTGCCAGCCTTCTGCAGAGAGGATGAATCTTACCCTTATGTAAACTAATCAGTTTTGATGTTCTCTCTTCCATTTAAATTCAGTGAATTATTAATCTTTATATGTACAGTAACTTCTTGAAGCATATTTTATATGCAAATTCATATTAACATCATAGCAACATCTATAATACAGACTGAAATAAATTACGAGGTACTGTGTAAGGGATCCCAGTCATTATGACCTATCAAGTCAAAAATCTAATGAAATAAAAAAAAAAAAATATTATGTGCTTTAAATACATATTTACATAATAGACTGTAATGGCTCAGAAAAAAAATTTTTACAGCATGTAAATAATGCATGTTTTTGGATTTGTCTAAATACATATGCACATGTATTTACATATTAACAAGACAGGTTGCAAAGATACTAAATGAGCTGGTTTGTATGGTCTTGTGCACTACATGAGGGCTTTTACACTTAGAAGAGAAAAATTTACATCACAGATACACACCTTATAATCAAGCAAAGACCTGATTTCCTATTCCTCCTGAAAAACTTAGCACTTACGCTCAGTCTCAGGTGAAAGTTCTTAGGCTTTTTAACAATTTATTGTAGATATTTTTAATTCAAAATCTTTACAGTAGCAATGCCTCTAACCTACAGCAAGAGGAGATGGTAGCTTTCACAGGTAAAAAATTCAGATTTAAACCCTAAAATAAATTTCAACTGGCAATAGATATTCTGATTTGAGTTATAAAAGGCAGAAGACTGACGATTAATTTGAATGAATATTCTGAAAATATTTACCTTGCAAAAGCCGTAAGTTTATGAAAACAAATCTACTGCCTGTCATGCCACTTCAGCATCACTTGCGTCTCATCAAAGCTTATACTCCTAATTCAGAAACCTAGAAACACTGAAATGTGGATAGCATTTACTTGAATGAGTAGTGACACAGAAGCCACTAAAAACTCTTTAGTGAGCAGAAATTACTTGCATATTAAAGCATTTGACACCACCCCTCTTACCTTTTAGAGACTTCGGTATTCACATTCTATGTCACATAGCAGGTAGCTAGACAGAGCAGTAGACACGCAGACAGAAGAACCTACTGTGACTCAATCTATGGGTTTACACAAGATTCTCTCAAAGGCACAAATGAATACTTCCTATTGACTGTAAATAAGTTCTGGTGCATCACTTAGCTACAGTCTGATACGAACTTTGTAGCATTCTGAAGAGAAAAAACATCCACTTCTCATACTGTTAGTCCACTGAAAGTCTTTGTATTTGAAATAAAAATAATAGCGACTGTCAAGTATGCTAATGTCCATAATCATTGTAAATTATAACTGTCAGTAGTCACAAATCTATCCATGAAAACATAAGGTAATAATTTAGCTTTATATTACTATTCTCAGAGAGGAATATTGATAGGAAACTTAAGTAGTATAGGGATTACAACACATATCCTAAAAATAGAATGTTTAGGGATTCTGTTTTAATTTTTTTTTTCTTTTTCTAAATGGAATATTTCCATATAAAGCACCATGCGTAGAATTTTACACTCAGTTTCTGTTGTTGAAATTATCCCAGTCTCACTTTAGAGTTAGTGAAGATGTACATGGTGATTTTAACTCTGAATGGACCACTGCAAGGTTCCAGGAAAGCAATAGCTTTCGTCTACAAATAATAGCATCCAACTACAGGGAAGAAAATGTACCCTCCCTCCTTAAATATATAGTTAACATAATGCTGAAATTGCAGGTGGTTGCATATCTTTATGATCTGGACTGTGTGCCTCATTTTCATTTTCTCTCACACAAAGACAGATTGAATGTGTAAAGACAGTTTCTTACAGTTTGAGAAAGAGGAACAAAAGGAAGCTATATTATAAATTAATATGAGAAGTCAAAGATTTGTTGACTCAAGCTGCATTAAGAAATATGTAATTTTGGACTCACTTTTTAGGAAACTGCAGTCTCATCAAAATTTCTTTTATACAAAAAGCAATATTCAGGTTTTAGGTTTTGCCAACATGCACAAATATGAGACATGCTATGGACATTAATTTTTGCTTGCTTATATTACATTATGTCAATTTATATTCACAATCCCATATTTCCATAATTGTTCACAATTTGAAAAAAGGGAAAAGGAAAATGAATATAAAAGAGACAAGTAATTAAAGAGCTTCTTTGAATACTCAATTTTTAGAAATACTTGATGACAAATCTTCTGTATTATAAAACACATATTCTGCCAAGAAAATTAATCAGAATGATGATATCAGCACAAAGAATGCATTCAGATACATAAAAATATTTGGCTGGGTGTGTAAGGACTCGGAACTCAAATTCCAAACTCCATGTGTGTTGTGAAGGCTTAGCCATTTATTGGGTCTGGGGGGAGGGAGGGAGTGCTGTTCCTTGTTTCGGTTTTGTTTGTGGGTTGTGGGTTTTTTTCTTTTTTCCCAATTATTAGTGATCATATGGTTCCTTCAAAGATTAAAAAACAAAACAAAACAAACAAAACATAGGCTTTAAGTCTATAAGTAAAACTACTGTATTCCTTCTGTACGTTCTAACTGCCTTCCAAATAATTACTGAGTGGAGACTTGGCTGTCATTCATGTGTATCTGTTCCATTGTGTGAAGAGAAAAAGAAAATGGTTGCCCATACATTAGCACATCACCCATGGCTAGTGCAATGACAAGATAGATTAGGATGTATATTAAATCTTACACATGACTGCCTTTCTGTATCAAGGTAAAAAATACTTGCTCTTACATACATTAGGGACTAGTGTTGGACTGACATCTACATTAATATTGACAGCATATCAACATTTTTTACATTAACTGAGTCAATAACTAGTCTAAACCTGGTAAAACTTAGATAACAAAAATGAAGAAAATATCTAGCAAGCAGCATTACATTCTTGTATCTAAGAAAAGAAAATTAACCCCCAAATAGTACATTGCTTTTCTGAATTATCAATCCCACAGCAATACATCAACCAGTGTATGCAGCTGTGACTTGGTAATCCAATCTCATTTGTCAAACAAGAATTCTTGTAGATAAGGAATGCTTCTAGGAAAAGAAAACCCTGCACAGACAATAACATAAATATTATATACATAGAAGGCTGATTATAAAAAGCTGGATTAGCATCATTGTATTACTTCACCTCCTAAACATTACTTTCACAGACATAATGAAATTGTCAGGCAGTAATCCCACTTCTACAATAGCTGCTCATGACAAAGGTGCACAAAACCAGCACAAACTCAAGACTATTTTCTTATTTTGCAGGGGAGTTAAAATGTTGAGATTTTTTTGTATTTCCACTGTTAAGAAATACCTTTAAATCAAAAACTCTGCGTAGGCTAGCTTAAGAAAGAGATTTCATAATTTAATTTTGCTGTAAAATCTCCAGTAAATAAGCAGCCATTTCTCATTCCAGGCCAATGTCTTGGTTTCATTAATAATTAAATGCTGTTTTCCAGTGATACCTAGCTACTTTATACTCTGGTCTTTGAAATATATTATCTTACAAATGAAACTCAAGAAATACTATTAATGCTTTTAAAGTGCCCATACATGTTATTAGCATGTACATGAATGCTGGGAGATAAAAATGTTCATTCTCCCAGATTCACTGTGCTCACCATGTTAGTGAAAGGGAAGAAATGTCAGGTAATTGATCCACAAAAATTTTTGGAAAGTGTCCATTAGAATCAGTTATTGGCCCAATCCTGCTATAGAAATGGTTATCATTTCAATCTTAGCAATTAGGTTGCTACAGTTAGAAGCATCCCAGGGCGTTATTACTCTTCAGAAACAAAAGCATGAGGCAGCTATGCAAAGTTTTTAGATTTATTTTAGATTTTAAACACATCAGCTAGCAATCAAAACCACACAACTTTCAAGTGTCATTCATCTCAGAAGTCAGAGAGGCTTTTGTTTAATCATCTTTCTCACTAAGGGCTACCTTTTCCCTCTGTTTTAGTGTGCTATCGAAGACGATGAGGGTTAAAATGATGTTCTAGCAATATTTATCTCCAAACGATACCATCTTTCATTTATGCAAGTCCTTGAGAATGGTGATGAAACAGGCCATGAAAGATACAGGTTTATGGCCATGAGCTCTTCCATCAGGCAATACTATAGGTAAACAATGGGGAGGAAGAAGAGGCCTCTCTCTACTGTTCTGCTAATGCTCTTCTAGGCTCTTCTAGCTAAACATAAAAAACAAAAAGATGCAGAGAAATGCCTGGCACAGAACTGGAACTAGCACTCTAGTGCTTGAGATGTTGACAGCATTCAAGCTGATTAATTTACACCAGTAAAGCTCACTGAAAAAGGTTAAAAGAGCACTTTAACATGCAGTGATATTATCATGATCATTAGGATGGCATATTTCTGTCTTTGCTAATGTATCTTCTTTTATCAGCTCAATAAACCGATCTGAGTGCAATTTTTCAATTACATTTTCATAAACAGATGGCAGAAATTTAACAAATTAAAGTTTAGAATAATGGTACAGTTATGAGACTTGTACTTTTACATTGGTTTGCTCTGAAGCTTTTGATACCAAATCCCAATAATACCAATCTCCTTATACTGGAGTAGTTTTATATTCCTATGTTGCCATATAATGATCTCTGATCTGATTGTTTCAATGTGAAGAGATAAGGGTGGCTGTAGGTAGTATGCTTAATTTATTAAATAATCGAGATATTAATCTATTTGTCAAATTTCACAGACATTTTAACAAAAGCTTAACTTCATTGATGATTATCTTTTTGAGCTAAGACACGCTGTTGCAGGGCAGAAAGGATACTTCAGTGCTATTGCAGAACGCATCTTTTGTTCCTGAATTTTATTCCTTACAAGGACTAAATGATGCCCCATTTATAACATTTTCAATTTGCAGAGTCCACATGTGGCCACATCCTAGGATTGCCAGACACAGTGTATGTTTCAGAAAGCTAAACCTCATAAATCTCCAGAAATTCCTCACATCTATTATGTTTACCTTCTGCTGCTGATGAGCCTGTTGGGCTCTACACAGAGGAAATTACAAGCGCTCCAGAAGATTTGGCAAGAAGATGTTAAAAGAAACAATGGGGAAAAAAAAAATAAAATTCTTAACTGAA
>CM029918.1:74222153-74269653 GCA_017639245.1 Myiopsitta monachus | reverse complement strand
TTACACTGGGCTGCTTTTCCCTTCAGATATCAGATGGTACAGGTGGTATTTATTTGGACTAAGATTAGTTAGATTATGGCCAGTATCCTGAAATTCCTGCAGACAATAGTTTCTGTATCGGATCAAACGTTGATTTCTACTCGCCTCCTGCCCCTTGTTCCCCCTTAGTCTTCCCCACCCCTATTTTAACATCTGAAAGTGGTTACTAACAAAGTGGTAGGTGAATCTTTCCAATGCTATGGAGACATGACACATCTAGTATATTTTTGCAAACTCCTACAGGCTCCTTTTTTCTCTTCTCCCTTCTTTTTTGTGTCAGCGTGATGTGATGAATTAAATGCCAATAGATGGAAAAGTTACAAGTCTGTGACTGTATTTTCCCCCACTCTTCCCTAAACTACAGTAGAAAAGAAAATGTCAGCCTTAGCACATGTATGTTATGGATCATCACCTGTGAGAACAAACATCATAATTAGCTTCATCAAAACTCTTGAAAAAGCTCAAAGGAAGAGATTTGTGAGCACTTTGAGCTCTCTATCCTTTCCTTTAGTATCTACACCTAAAAAATAAACCTAAGCCTTGGCCTATACACAAGCAAAGCTTTTCTGTGCCAGTCAGACAGCACATCCACCCATAACATCCAAAAAGGAAAAGGTAATCCAGAGTATTACCTTCTCCACTGCCTCAGATAAAAAGATTTGCCTAAGGCCTTAGAAAAGGGACGTAGAGAAGATTTTCACAATATAACACACAAACAGCACTTTCTAGAACTGGAAATGAAATTAAATTATACTCTTTTTTTTTTTTCTATGTAAATCAAGCAACCATTTAGAGCAATAAATATGCAACCAATGTTATTTCTACAATTTAATCTCATGTTTATTAATAAAGCAGACAGATCAACTCACAAAATAGCCTGCCTCCTTGCAATGCAAACAGAGGTTTCCATTCCACACAGTGAACCTGGGGGGGGGGGGGGGAGTTCTTAAGCCAGTTGGTCCATAATGAATAAAAATTACATTAATATAAAGGAGAAAGGAGAACCTGAAAGCCCCACTTCCTTTTGTCTAAATCCAGCAATGTCCAGTGTAGAATATTGTTCCTCGTAACATGGATATGTTGAAAACAGTAGGCTCTGCCTTTCAGCTTGCTTTATCAGCTGTGAGTTTTAATTTGAAGCACTTTTGCCTTAAACTAACTTTTTGCCATCCCATCCTCACTAATGTTGTACCACCTAAAGGATTCAGCAAGTACTCTCCCCCCAAGCTAGCCAAGCATATCAAGTGTGCCTGCAACACTCACAGCCTAATGAACAATGCACAAAAACAAAAGTAACAGCAAGACTCCTATTATCTGATCTTCTGTAAAACACAAAAACTGCCTTCTCTGGTACAGAGGAAGTGCCAGTAAGCCTGCAGGTGTGAGCTAGTTAAAAGAAAAGGCTTTGGCTAAATAGATTCTTTGACTGCCAGGGATTAGAGTCATGGCACCAGTGGTAACACACATCTTTTCCTTTAATTTACAAAATTTTCTCACGAGTTTGCAAGAGTTCACCCCATCAGGGGCTTTCTGAGGCCATTGAAATGCCTTAAGTTTTAATTAAGTTGGAGTTGTCAGAAGAAAGCTTTTTTGGCACAGAGTCAGGGTCATTAATTACTGCTATCTTTGTTTCTTTCAGAAAAAAAGAACTCTACTGACTTGTTGCGTTACTTATACAGCCTACATTTTCTATCCTGCAGCCCTTATTCACCTCCAAGCAAAGCTTGATTAAGCAGTTTACCAATTACTTCCATCAATCTGACTTACAAATCCTATGGGTAATCTTAACTTCAGAAGCTTTTCTCTCTGCTGATTTGAGGTACAGTAGCAATGAAAGCAGCGTTACTATTAGAACCACAAAACATTTTAAAATTCTAGGTTTTCCCTCCTAAATGGTACTTGAATAATTTCTGATTTTATCATTTCGTACTCATCCTCTTACACAGTTGAGGCTGGATGGTCGGTTATTAGCAGACACAAGCCACACTGCATGAAAGTAAGCAGAGTAAACCTAATTTCCTTGCTATCTGGCAATTGCAGGGTAGAAGTTCATGTTTTCTATCAGTCAAATACCTGCAAACAAGCTAGCATTCAAATCAGAGGACACAGTATCTGCACTTAATAATAGTAGAAACTTTGTTGCTACGTGCCATTTACCAAAACATGAAAAAGTCCAGAATAATTAACTAAAATTGTTACCCCATAACAGTTATTCACTGGCCTAAGCAAAAGCTGTAGGCTTCATTTCTACCAGACACATTCACATCATAAAAAAGCCAGCACCTTAACTGGTACTAATTTGCTGCTTCATCAGAGTTTGAGATATGGGCAAGGCACTGTCTCCCTCATTCATAGAGATAATATCCTTGAGGCTCAGTGTGAAGTATAATATATAGCAATATGATATATATCAATTCCACAGATAAAGCGAAGATTTTGATTTCCAAGCCCATCCATTCTTTGCTTCTAGTGATCACTAACTTTGCACGTATACACAGTTAACATATATTTCTCTAAAACAAATGCACCACAGTTTGATAGTTAGATTTATTTTCAGACACATGGAAAATTCTTAGGTTTATACAAAGTATTTTGCATAAATATCATTACCATTATTAGTAAGTTTGATAACTATGTATCTTTGTAAATACACTGCTTATTCATTTAAAATGAAGTTTGTTCTATCAAAATCCTCAAATTCCTTGAAGCCTGCAGAAGGCCTGTGTTAACCTGCATATTTTGCACTGTTTTTAATGAAAACATTGGCAAAATAATGTTTTTTCAGAAACCCTGACTTGGATTTCTGATTTATGAAGTATACTTTACCATTTTGAGCTACTCAGCTCAGCAAGTGGTTGCTCAGAGACTGCAAGACTTGAAATGTCTGTGGCATAGTATAAATTATTCTGATCCTCCCTTGGGTATTTACTTAATTTCTCACCATTTACTGTACTTTGCATAAAATGGCAGAAGTGAGACAGAAACTGTTAAAAAGCTAGGAACACTACCAAGAACATTAACCAGCTTTGGGAACTTAAGATACCTGCAACGGAGGAAATCTGCTGTTAAAGAAACTACTTTGCTGTTATGCATTATGTTTCTGTCTGTTACCTCTGTTTCCTAAATCCAAGATCAAAAAATAGCAATCCCAGAGAAATTATGGTGGCTTTTTATTTCATAAAATATTTAAACTGATACTACAGAGAGATTATGAAACTATGTTGAAACTTCTTATAAAATAGCCACCTCTTTATTTGTGGCATTTTATTTGTAACAATTTTATTGTGGAACTGATTACCAAATCATCATAGAAGTGCATCAATCCTTGTTACTCTTTTCATTGTTTTTTTTTCACCTTAGATACGATCATCTCTACATACCAAAGTTAATCCAGTAAATGTCTATGGAATGAGTCTATATAGGGATACATAGCTGTCATCATGTCCTTGAATTTCTTTCCACATCAAATTCAATTGTCACCAGCTTGGCCAGTGCATACATGCAACTTGGTGCTGAAGTGCTCTTGAAGTGGGAGACTGGGAGAACCGAATCTCCTACCTTTATGTTTTTCAGGCAGCAGCTACCACCAGTGTGAGTTACAGTACTTGCACGTACAGCACTGGGAATGGACACTTTAGAACTTCGGGTGGTTTTCTTTCTGTCTACCCAGCCTTTTCAGAACTCCAGTTTAATTTTTTTTTCCTTCTGTAATCAAACAATATCTTTAAAATCCATCTCTCTGTTTAAATAAATGAACACAGAAATAAATACACTGATAAGAAAAGACCCACCAGGCTGGCAGTGTTGAAAAGCCCTTTAAGAGACTTACATGTTTTATCCTACAGCTGAATGTGCAGTTCTAGCCCTTTTTAGCTGTAATGAGAAATGGGCAACTTTAATAGCCCAGTTCTGATCTTAAACCTTGCGCATATGCACCAGCATATATGTTTTAAAAATCGGAAACCTTTTCATGAACACAGTAAATCAAAAGCTGTTTTAACAAGCTGATTTAACAAGGTATTAAGATGTGTATTCAACAGAGGAGGTGGAGAGTCAAGCTCTGTAAACTGATCAACACAAATGTAGCGCAAGAACTGTGACACAAATGAAAATTTTGTACACCCTTTCTGAATATTCATTTCAACTTCTACTTTTCACTCTTGGCTTAGTCCTTTATTTATATATAACCCTTAATTTGGTTGTTACTGAAAGTAAGCAACTACTGCTTCGTTCTATATTGCTTGGAAATAATGGATTATTCCCTTGTAATTTTGATCCGTTGCATGATTTGAGCTTGGTATGTGTAAATACATAACCAGGCTACTTGAGCTAAAGACTCTCTCTGTCTTAATAAGTGGATTGCTAATATGTCTAGGTGAAAAAAAAAAAAAAACAAAACAACATTGTAAAGTACCATTACACTACTAGAACCTCATAAATGTGATATTTATTTCATGATGAAAAGCCATTTCTGCTCTCTACCAAGTCAGGATATAAGACTTTGAGTCAGGCTCATCTACCAGTAGCAAAACCAGTCAGTGTTAGAGCATTCACGTGTATTGGCAGCTTCAGTGAAGGTCGCAAACAAGTGTCTTTCTATGATGATATTAAGAGATACTTTTATAAAGTAAAAGAGAGAGCAGTAGATCCTTTTATTTAAATAAAAATAAATTTTCAATTACATTAGTAACTAAAAAATCTTTGTTGGTTCCTTCTAGAACATTAGAAACACTACTGAAATACATATTTCTCCATTTTGTTTTCTTACAATATGTCAATACACATACACTCAGTAGTAGTTGGTGTGACATGAAAAACTAGAACGGATAATACCTACATATTCCCTGTTCTGTGAAGGACATAGGCAAGGCAGATATGCTTATCTAGAAGCCTGGGATCTCATCTGTCTGTTTGTATGAACTCTCAGTAATAACCATGCTTCTGGATAAAAGAAATAGAGCATTGGCAAAAAAAAAGCCCAGGCAAATAGGACCCAGTTGACTTTCTAGAATCGCTAAAAACAGAGAAAATCAGCTAAAAATCAAAAGGTCTGCAGCACCCACACATGCCTGGAGCAACAGCTGTACTTATTGAAGGGTTATTAGCAACTGTTTCATCCTTCTGGACTGTACTTCAGGAGCCACTGCTCTGAAGGACAGGACTCCCTGTATTTCTGCCTCTGCCAAAGACTGCCTCTTCCAGGAGAGCAAACTTAGGTAAAAAGATGTCACCTATGCAAATTGCAGAATAAATTAACAAGTTCCACTACTACTGTCTTAGAGTGGGGCGTGCATATTAGTAGACAAATATATATATATTTACACAAATATAATGTGACTTTAAGTGGCTGAAAAGTACTCAAACTGCAAATGTCCAGAAATCTAATCATACAGGTAAGGACTAGCATATTTTAAAATGCTCTTTTCTTCTGGGTAGTGTTTCATCTACTATCTCAGGGAAGAAAACTAACACATCCTACTACAGATCACCTTGCGATGAACTGAACCAGCTGGGCTAGGGGCAGTTTGTAACGGCTAGTTCAGTGCAAAGATGTCATGGCTAACAAAATACCTGACCCAGAAAAAAATGAAATTAACATGTTTGATGTGCAAAGATACTTGGTTAAACAATAACTACCGTTCATTTTACTTGCCTTGTATGGAAACATGAAAATTAAAGCTGAAATAGACAGCAGCGTTCATCCATCCGTGCAGAATGACTTCCTATTATATGCTTCAAAATTCATTGTCCAGTCTCATTTTACTATGAGAGAGCTTCCAATTACTACACCTATTCATATCTATTATTGTTTTATGACATGCCTAAAACTGTGCAGCATGTTATATTTTATCATAGTCTGTAGAAGTCTATCCCATTTCTGTTCTATAACATGACAGAAGCAAGAACAGAACTGTTGGGGAGGGGGGCCAGTTCGTTGTTGTATCAGATTGGAATCTCATACCCAATTTGCTGCCCACTATCACACCTAGGCCTTTTTTTTTAATGTCAATTCTTCACAAGTGTCTTTCTTCTGCTGAATATCTGCATTTTGCATTATTATTTTAGCAGATGTATTAGATTCCATTTGCAGGCTGAATCCCATTTTGTGATTTCCTGCCCATATTTCTAACCTGTCCTCACTTCTTTTTATACTTTCACACTCTGTCCTTGCTGGTGTTAGCCACACTTTTCAGTTTTAGTGCAACCTGAAGATATAACGAATGACCTGAATACCTCCTATTCCTTAATCACATGATCAACAAATTAAGTCTTTCACTCACATCTGCAGAACACCTCTAGATGCCTTAGTCCATCCCAAAATACAACCTGCCTTTCTGCAGCCAACTGGAAAATTTATACTTCAATATGGACACACTCAAGTTCATCTCAGCTGCCCAAAACCTTTTGCAAAATAGTTTATCTAGCCCTTCATTTAAGCAAAGATCTATGAAGCTATTTCCTTCTCTTTTTTTTTTTAATTAAATCACAGTTTCCAAATATTTTTCATTAATTTTTTGCACTTAAATTCATTTATTCCCCTCACTATGTCATATCCTTTGGAAAGTTCATTCCTGTGTTTACTCAGGAAGTGGCACAAGGTCTACCTGGACCTTCAGAATTCCCTTTATCCTCCATATTTCTCAGAGAAGAGCTGGGAGGGAATTCCACTAGATGACATGATCCCTCCTTGTCCCTAAATGCTTAGAAGCCCTTGGGTACACCCTCTTGGGACCAGGTGCAGTGAAGGCAAAAGGGAGAGCTGGACCAGACTATCCACACAAGAAGCCTGTGGGAAAGTAAGCGCAGAAGACCACTTCTGTATTTATCTGCATGGTCACTTTTCTTTCCATACTGCATAAGTACGTGTGAAGTTCAGGAACAAACTATGGTCAAGAGCTTTTTGAAGCACAGCTCCATCTTATTCATCTCCACATGAGGCAGTTGGAGGAGCCAGGCAACAGGGAGGGGGCAAGTAGCACCTGCCTGAATATTCTTGTCCTCCTGGAAATGCCTTTGGGCTTAGCAAGTGGAGACAAGAAAAAGCATGGGGCGAAACCTTCAGAGTCAGAGCAATAATAGCTGTTATCTTGTTTCTTAATCATTGTTATTACTTCAAATAGACGACAAATCTTTATGCAATCATTAAGTTATGTACATACAAAGAATGAACCAAAATAATCCTGTATTCCTATTCTTCTAGTTCTTCCAGCCACTTTACTTTTAGGTCATCTTCAACTAAGACATATTATGTTGAAAGTTAAATTGTTTTGGGGTAAGGATGGTTTCTTGCAGCTTCAGTAAAGTGCCTATCACACTAGTGGGCTTTATAAACAACAACAGGCAGCCCTATGGTAATTACCAGAATTACTCCTTTTTCTTTATTAAAGATTGGTATTAGATTTTTTTCCCCAATCCTATGATAATTCCTCAATTGTACTTTACTTTTCAAAAATAATTATTAACGATTATGTAAATTCGTTATCTATGTCTCTTAAGACCATACTATGCTTATCATCCAGACCTGCTGATTTGCATTTATTCAATTTTTTTCTAAGTATTGCCTTACTCTTTTCTTTTTATCAACAGCTATTTTGAAAAGGTCTTAATTACTTGATCTATTATGTCCTATTCCTTTTATTTTTCTTGTCAAAGACTGATTTTGAAAGTAGCTCAGTGCAACAGCCATTTCAGAATCAGCTTTCCTTTTGTCACCCTGTTCATTTATTATTGAGCTTGCTTTTTCATTCCATTATTTCTTTTTTTTTCTCCAATATATTTGAAATGCTATTCTTATTTCCCCCGGCTCCTTTGGCTAGTATTAACTCATTCTGCTTTTGCATTTCTTTTAACTGTTCAAAGACTTAAAAGAGTTTTAATTTTCCTAGTTTTTTCCTTCTTTCATTTTTGCTCTGGGAGAGATCTGGCATCCATAGATACTTGAGCAGCCCCTGGTGAAACTGGAATGAATTCTTTTATCCTATATATTTTCATATTTCTCAAAACTATAGTTTAGTGTCTATTAGAGAAAAGATCTACAGCTGGGAAATATGATTGGGAATACCTGACTGCTATTTTCAGCTGTGATTGAGCTGTAAAACATAACAAACAATTTGACAATTATGCGACTCAGTTTCTCCATCACTAAAACCTGCATATTATCCATGTCTTCAGAGGAATGTGCTAACACATTATTATATCCTCTGACTTTTTCAGATGTGCTAAACATGGAAACAGTTATGATTTTACGGTTCTACAACTGTAGAGAAGAAATAAGATAAATAAGAAATAGGAGAAATAAACCAAATCCTTTCCTCCTTTTCACATTCAAACACCTTGAAGCACCTACAAAGTGAGTGTAACTCAAAGTATCAAAAGGCAGGGTTTTTCCTGGGTTATTATATATGAATAAGATTTTAAACACTCCTTTGTTTACATTAGGTGTGATTTGATATCTGATTAGCTGTAGTTGGGTGAAAAATATTCAAATACCTAACATGTCTGGCCATTTCCTCTACTTACAGAGCTTTAAAAAGACCTTGCTGTAGTTTTGATGTGGTTTACAATGCTACTGTCCTTATGGCAAGAAAAAGCATATCCTAATAAAATTGCACCCATCAAAATTCAGTGTTCTTTGTACAAATGAAAACTTATTAATTGCAAGGATAAGGAAGATAAATTGAGATCAATAGCGGAACACAAAATTGACATTCCTAGCCCTGAATTATAAAGTGAACAATAAAAACTCTTTGCTAAATAATTTGACAAATTTCTAGCTTTGTTGCCACTACTAAATTGTTTAAATGTGTACATGAGTACAACAGCAGTGACTGACACATCTTTATGGAAGAGGGATATACGATGGGAGCATAAGATCTAGTTTTAATAAGAAAACTAGTTAAGAACAGCAGAAGTAGTCTTAGAAATCGAGTCAGTTCTTTTCTACTTTCACCTCTTCCCTCTCTCAAACCCCAGCTTTGGAAAGAAAATAAAGCTGAAATTGAAAATTTAAATGCTAATTTTAAAATTATGGATATCCAAATCCCATATGTTCAAACAAACCCCAATGAAATTAGTATACCCCAGTGAAAATAAATGTCCTGATCACTCTTCCCCCTCTTGAGCTTTCTGCTTTTCCAGGTGGCTGCAGTGAGATCTCTTGCAATAATGGAGTACTCCAATCTTTGATACTTAATTGTACTGGATTACTGTTTGGCAATGAACCAAGTGGTTGGCCTGGGGACAGATCATTTTACTTAACGGCTCATCACCAGAACCTCACCAGCATGCAAACAGAAATCACTATTCTGCTGCTGCCAAGAAACTGTAAGAACCCAGGAGGTTAACCACACCTGGGAGACCCTCATCTAATGACATAGACAGGTAAGTGACCACTTAAAAAAATTAAGGACAAAAGGACAAAACCACTGAGAAACTTAAAGTGATGAAAACCTTGAAGTCCATTGCAAAGAGACACTTTTATCTAAATCAAAAATCAACTAAAATCAAAACAAGCAGGGTTTTTTCATGGTTAATTACCATTACACTTAGAGTAACTTGTTACTTATTGTTTGTATAATTTAGGCTTGAGGGAGGAATATGTAAAAAGTCCTGCTCCAAAAAAGCTTCAAGCAAATAATTTATGAGAACTCAGATAAGAGCCTTTAGATTTGACATTTTGATTTCTATAATAAATTGTTTTATTTCAAAAGTGAAACACCATGTAAATTAATTCATCCCTCAAGCAACATG
Organism: Myiopsitta monachus; assembly: GCA_017639245.1. NCBI lineage: Eukaryota > Metazoa > Chordata > Aves > Psittaciformes > Psittacidae > Myiopsitta > Myiopsitta monachus. The sequence continues at coordinate 74,259,864 of CM029918.1, read as the reverse complement.
CAGAAATGCCTCAGACGTGTTTCAACAAATGTTCAGTCTTCAGCTATGTTCATTATAATGTTCTACTATGATAATAAGTGCTCTGTAAATCAATAAGTAAAACGACACAGTGCCCAATTTAGAAATGCAGCTTCCGTCTCCTCTTGTCCTTAGCAGAAGCAAATGGCATTAGTACTGTTGTGTCCTCTTCTCTACTCTGACTGCAGAAAGATTATGAAAGGCATTTCATATGACTGGTTATGAAAGACATACAGCAGGGGGGTGAAAAGTTTTATGTGGGCTGTAGAAAATATCAACAGTTCACAAGGAAGGAGAAAAACACGTCAAAAGTGATCGTTTTCATCTCCAGACAAAAAGGTGAGTAAAAAAAAAGAAACTAAAGCCTATCAACTAGCAGAATACCATTTCTTTCTCCTTCCTTCTTCTTCCCCTGCAAATTAGCAGCCAAGTTTTTATTAGTAAATAAAATTGAATATTAGGCTTTCTAAAAAAAAAAAAAAAAAAAACAAAAAAAAAAAACCACCCTGCCTTGTCATTTTCTTTTCTTTTATTTTTAATGCCTCTCGATGCAACCTTTTTGTCTTTTGTTTTCATTTCCAAGCTGCAGAAGCACAGTTCAGAAAGATGGTTTAAATACTGCAGACCCAGTGAGGAAGATCATTTTTTTCTTGCCACCAAGATTTCCAAGGATACTAAATACATAAGGTCAGCCTGGCTTTTTTGACCTTCAGTCTCATGCTAGTCTTCTTCCACAGATGCTGCTTGCTGCAAGGTCAGTAGAGTTTTTTCCTTAAGTACTAGGTATACTTCAGATTGAAGGTGCTCATCTAAAGAAATAGACTATAAAGCACAGAAATGAGTTTGTAATACAAACATTAAGATAAAAATAGCAAATATCAGTAAATATTGTGCATACAGTATACTGTAGACTTCCCTTAAACAGGAATTTGTAAAAGAGCCTGATATACGTATTGCAAGCATACATATGAGGGAACAGGTTAATATCTTTGCAGATACTGAATTTCTATAGAACACTCTGCCCTAACCTAGTAGAAAACAGCAGCAGGTAACCATGTGATAAAGCATATCTGTATATGATGATATGAATATCTGTATTAATGCATATACACAGAAAACAGATGTGTACGTGCATGCACAAACACAAAATCAATGTTATAACACATGGCATGTCCTGATATTCCAATTAATGTCTTAAACCTGACCATGTTAAATATCATAATTATTCTATCATACAGTCAAAATAAAGGGCTGAAGTGATAGGTTGCATAAGGAAGCACCTATTAAAAGTTCATAGATGAGTCTTTAAAAATATACATCTATGGTAAAAGCAATTGAACATACAGAGGCAATGATCAGGATCTCTGAGCAGAATCTTGCACAGAGCAACATAGCAATATAGCAAACAAATTGTCTTCTGGCACTACCAATAGTAATATCATAAAGATGATAGCTATTTTCTACAAATAAATCTAAAATGACCTTTTGGGCCACATACAGTCTGTGATATTTTGTAATTTACTTTCCTTGACAATTGTTTCACTTGAGGCCTGAATCTTCCTTAATTTGCCATATAGGATGAGTTAAGTACAAAGACACCAATGATAAGAGACAGTGAATTAGCTGGGTTTAGAAGCAAAAGGTCTATTAGGCAGCTAATTCTTTGAACACTGGGCCACGTAATTTTAAACGACTTAAACATCTGTACAAGAAACAAATATATCCCGAAGGGTCAAATCCTGAAGTCTTTACTTAGGCAAAATTCCCAGGAACTCATGGGATTTGACCCTTAGTTGGGAATATACACGGGTTCAGACCACCTTTTCAAGCTCAAATGTGGAAATTCTCTTTGGACCAGAGAAGTCCTCAGGGAAGGGCTTTCTGATACCACAAGCATCCAAGACACCAGTCTGGGATAATCACTAACAGGTTAGCATCTCTGAAAATAATACTGTCTAACAGCAGAGGAATGTGTAGTCTGGTTCTCATAAAATTTCAAACCTGGGACAAAACAGAAGAATCTGGTTGAGCTACCTCTTTTTTCATCTGAATTAATAACACATTATCAGTTTGGTAGGAAAATATGAACTGTTATTATCAAGCTTCCAGATATACAATGAAACTTGGAAGCAAATGTAGCAGTAAATATTTGCTACTACATATTCACAGTAAATGCTGCATATTGAATACTTTTTTTCAGTGTTACTGCACTTTCTAAATAGATTATAGATTACACTGTTATAAAACTGTAAAATAAATCTAAATTGTAACATCCTTTGAAAAATAAAATAAAAAAAAACACTACCACAGAATGCACAGAATAATCAGTATTATCTATCCTCAAGAAAATATGATCTCTTTCCTTAAAGAAAGGCAAGAAGTTCCCTGGCAGACAAAGGTAAAGGACAAATTCTAATATATGCCAATCTGTTTGTTTTAAAAATAACTGACACAAAATTTGTTCCAGTTTATTGGTACATCCTGTTTATTCCTGTTAATGCAAAAAAAAATACCCAGCTACTGATTTTTTGGGGGGTGGATTTTCAGCCTTAGAGGCTCAGCTGGAGACAGTAAACGCCAAATTTTCACAAACAAAGCAGACTGGTATCTGCAGGTGCTTAGCACCTCTGCAAACTCAAGTGTAAGGTATGTGAACCAGGGCATCGCATTAAGCAACTTCTTTTGAACAGCTGGTACAAAGTGCTGGCAAACTTTTGCTGGCCACCTTACCAGGCTGATAGATTTATATATTCATCCACAGGAGAAAGAGCCCAGGGTAGCAGATGCCTGCAAAGTGAAGGGGAAGTTTGTCACCTGGGGAAAGCATGCAGAGATCAGAGGATCTAAGTACTGCTGCAGAGACTCTGCTCCTGGCAGGCGTCTTAATTCTACTTACAGGGGGTTCTCCCTGGCTACAATGTCCTGAGGACCCATGGACTTGAATTTTTTACAGCCCTATTCCTTTTTCTAGGAATCCTTAGAGAATTAGGGGGAAAGGTGTTAAGTATCCTTTAGCTATAGCACATACAGCGTGTGTCCAATGACTCTCCTGGAAGAGATCATAGATGCGCACAGCAATCAACATAAGGTCTCCGTATGAAAAGGGATGGTCTATACTAGATTTTTATGTCTCAAAACTGGAAGGGACAAAAATTTCAGAGCCACAGAAGCATATCTGCAAACACACAATACATAAATATTAGATCTGGTAGAGAAAAGAAACTACATATGATAAGAAACATTAAAGGCATTTTCTGATAAAGTGCCGTGGACACAGAGGGAAAACAAAATATTTTTCTGTCCTGTGTACTTATTCCTAGTTATTATATTGTTTTAGCCTACTGAAAAGCTGAATAAAAAGAACAAAGTCCCTTTCCATAAACAAGATAGAGAAAAAAATAAAAATATGGCAAGTGAATCCCACTTTATCACTCTGCCTGGAATTTCTACTGCAGAAACACGAAAGTCTGATTTATTTTTAAATCATTTTAAACACATACCAACATTACTTGGAAACAGGCCAGGTAAAAAAATTCCATCAGAACTGACACCCTACAAACACATGTTACCAGTAACCGCTATTGAGCCTAAAGAAATAAATGAAATGCTATACCTTTTGGCAATGCAGCACTTGGCACTCTGTCAAAGATCCACAGCAGCAAGGTATAGATCTACTTTAAACATACAGTAAGCTCAGGACTACGTATTAAACACATCCCCTACCTCCCCTTTTATGAGAATTCTTTTGTCCCACAACTTTTAAAATTAATTCTAGGGCTTTTTTTAAACTTAAACATTACACAACTTGTATTCCATAGCTGACCAAAAATCATGACTATGAATTCTCAGAAAATCTAATCCTTGCAAAAACAAGCTTTACCTGACTGTTATTTCAACAGTCTAGCTTCAACAGCAGGAGGGGAAGAGTATAAATGATAGTACTTTGAAACAAGAGAATATTTCCTTGAAAATATTATCTCCAACAGAAGTATTTGTTAGGGTTCTGGGTATCTCTAACAAATCACAGCCTGAAAGGCCTTCAACATCAGCTTAGCAGTCAGTTAAACAAATGCAAATATCAACAGGGGTGGTTTCTGGGGTTAAAAGCTGCCTACAATATCCATGTTGGCTGCTACTCCATAGCAAAAAAAAAACCAAAACCAACAACAAAAAGAAAAACCCTCAAACAAACAGCATTTCTCAATCAGGCAGTGATGTTTCCGTAAAACACTACAAAGTACGCTTATGGAGTGTTTTATAGCAAGCACATGTGTAGACTTAAAACACCTGAAGATTTTGTATTTGGGAGTAATTCAGACTCTTGGTTATTAATTATCAGAATGTTTCCATGGGAAGAAAAGAAATAATAATAAATAAAAAAGACCAGGTATCTTCTGTACTTAAAGCTTCTACTCAGTTGCTAAGAATGTAAACTCAGGAGAGCAAATATCACCTCTCTCCACGTGCACCTTTTGTGCTGGCGTTCAAATAGTATATGTGGAATGCAACACTGAAGTCAGGAGTCAAAAGTCACATTTGTACCTCTCCTTAGCAAACATGCTGGAAAAATCCTACACTGCTACAACTTGTGGAGGCACAAGAACTGGGATTTTATGGCAAGATACAGGTTTGAAGGAGTTTAAGGATATTCAAGTGGGATTGCATGTGGACCAATACATGAAATCATATGTATCTCTGGTGCTGAGGAGAGGTGTTAATTCTAAAATCTGTTCACTAGCCTAAAGGTGCGAGAAGGGATGGCCTTTGTCCTGCTCAGCTTCTAAGAGTAAATGATATCACCTTTCAGGAATTTTTTTCTGGTAATGAAAGCCATGGTGGGCTGGAGAGAGAGAGTAAGGGACATCTGGATCCTCTTCTGGAATGACAATTAGGCAATGGCCCATATTAACAACAGGCAGCCAGTAAAATCACCCAGGCTCATGCATCAGATATAAAGTGATTACCTTCAAATATTGATTTTACAGCAAGACTGGTCCCAGAGGTTATAATGGTTGTTGCTTGTTTCTAAGTGGACAGGTTTTTGAGCACTGGAAGTGAACTCCACAAGGAGCTATTACTTCCCAACAAATATTTCATGCACTTTTGGTTGTTAGTGCCATGGAGACTATCCCAACAATCATTGTCTCTAAGGGATTAGAAGAAGTTATTAGGCCAAAGTGTTTTGTTGTTCCTCTTTTTCCCCATCTTTTATGTCACAGTGACTTTGGATATTTTGCTAGGAGACTTACAGTTCTTCAATTACTCTAATAAGGCCAATGAGTCATACAGCTTTCCTACTGCCTGAAAAAAAAAAAACAGGTTTGGATAAGTGCTAAATGGTTTAAAGTTGAGGATAGGACAAGGTTACAACTCATTCACCAGAGCAGGTAGAAAAATGCATAGATGCATTGTGGGGCTGGACGGATGTACTTACTTTGAGGTTTTTACACTGGTAATGCATGGATTTTGGGGGATATAGCACATCTGGGCATTCAGAAGTGAGGCACAAGTAGCTTCTGTGTGACACTCATCACTGCTATTTATTCTCTTCCTCCAGAAAAAATTACCTGAATGCAGCCTTTCCTCAAAACTATGTCAAATCTGGGCTGCCTTTGAGAGACTTGTCTTTAAGGATGCCAATGACAACCCCAAGTGGCCGAAGACAGTGGATACCTGCCTGAGCCTCCAACAGCAGCAGAGCTAGGATTTGGTGCAGAGCTCGGCTCGTTCACTCAGGCTGACTTCTCTGAAGCTCACTCATGCCTTAGGCACCTACTGTACAATCAGCCCTAACATCCTCAAATGAGCATCTCTTGTGCACTTCCCTCAAGGTCTACAGCAATGTTTTCTACTTACAGCCACTTGTGAAGACCACCAAAAAAACAGCAGCTAGTGCTGAAAGCAGATGCCCACTTATTTAGCAAATTTTCTCAGACATAGCACTTACCTTTTGACACTACAGCTGCTACTAGTTCCTATCTATGTGAATCTTTAAAAATTTCTTTAGATGAGGATTTCTAACATGTCAGAACATGTTTCCTACCACAACTTAAAAGACTATTACTAAGCTAGGTTGAGTTAAACCTTCAAAGAAAGCTTAGGTTTTAACTTGACTAGCCTCTAATACGAAAGTTTACATTGATAATGTCATGTTTAAAATGTGCTACCTAACATGTTCTTGTCAAAGCCATTAACTAAAATATTGGCTCCTACATGCCTCAGTTTCTGGCTCTCCCTCCTGACTGTGTGCAACAGCAGATTCCAGACAAGGTTTATCATTTGGGGCATTGTGAGTTGCTGTCAGTGGAAGTCCTTTTTGACAACAGAGTTCAACTGCCTTAGCAAAAGCAGTTTGTTGATTTCTGCGAGGTATAACAACACCCATCACATCGGCCATACTCCCACACAAAATGTCATGAGCTGAGAATCGGGCAGGTCTATTGGAATTTACTTCATTACTTTTCCTTATGCAACTCTACAAAAATTTTTTTTAGTTCCAACTCTCTGGGCTTAAAAATATTATAAGGAGGATATGAGGAAAAGGTTCCTTTCAGTCCTTTAAAAAAAAAAAAAAAGTATTTTCAGGTTAGAAGCTCAGGATAACATGCTTTACACTGGCAGTTGTCTTTATTTTGGATATAATACAAAATTGCAACCTTTTGCTTTCTAATTACCATTATTATTCTATCAAATGCAACTCTTTTTTTTTAAGTTATTGTTTGTCTATTAGGTACACTAGGTTACCCACATAATTTCAGGTACCCATATATCCATATATTAGATGGGTCACTTATTCACCAGAGTACATATCATTTTGAGTTAATGCCATTGAAATATATATAGTATGTCCCTGACACTCAGATGAAAAATTTGACTGAAGCATCACAAAAACACCTTGAGTAATCAACACCAACACACAGTTAAAATAGATTATCTTTTTGCACAGGAGATCCCTGCTGACATCTTAAGCCTAATATAACATGAAGTTAGCAGAAAACATCAAGAAAAATCCACCTCCAGAAATGTCATCTGTAATAGTGTGTGATGTTCTAGATGTACTCCATTAATACAGGCAAACTTTTAAAAAGTCTAACTTTGACGGAGGGACCAAGTATCTGCTGTTTGATATTCTGATGTTTGCGGAAATACACGAGTAAACCTAGCATAAATAAGAATTGCTAAGATGACTTCCTATTATGCAAAGTCACCACTGTGATGGATCTTGAATTGCTATATACACCTACTGGCTACCTCCAAGAATAGGACAGCATGTAATACCCCTTTTTCATGACCTTTCTTAATGGGTACTTTCACAGTCTTTCAGATGCATATCAATAAAGCAGGACTAAAACACTTGACATTTATTAGGTCTTTACCAGGCAGTAATGAAGGTGTAACTGCATTTTTATTCTGTGGTCTGTTCTTTCCTACAATTAGGTAAATTAATAAAACATGAAATTTAGTAAAATCCAGATAGTTTCTGGCTTTAACAGATGTGTTCAGGAATGATAAGGACGCAAAGCGGCTTCTCACTTTTATAAGGTTTATGGAAGGACCAGATATGGTAGCAAACTTCTATTGATGAGATAAAAGGCCCATTTATTTTTTTTTCCCTTTTTCCTCTGAGCCACCTCAAGACCAGAGAGCACCCCAAAGACTGAGAGATGGAACTGCAAACACACATTTCATTTCTTTCTTCAATATTTCTTGAAGGAATTAATGTATATAAAAATTAGACATTTTGGGAGTTTCCTGACAAATCATGTGCAGCAATCAAATGCAACTTCTAAGGCCATAGTAGAAACAAAATTCGTAGGTAACATTTTTATTTATGTATACGTTGTTCATGTTGTTACTCAACTCTCACAATATCCCCACTGATCCGTGCTCTGACAATGGTATCATTTGGAATGGCACCTTACTGTCCAAAGAACATCAAATTTATCACAGAATAAAGTATTCTTTGTTTATTGAAAGTGTTCTACTGTTGTCAGAATACGGTCCTTAGATGATGACTCACTGGACAGGAATGTGGTGCATTGCTATTTTCCATTTACCATTTAACAGCTCATACCAGGGCGTTTTAAATGATCAGTATGAAGAAAGATCAAATTAGCTGCAAAATTATTCAGAGACCTTCAAGCTGCCATGTTACTTAAAATCAGCAAAACTAGAGAAATGAGGCACAGATATTAATCAATAGGATGACTTGTTCTAAAAATGCTTCAGGAAAAGTGATGCCAAATGATATATTTTTTTATTCTTTTTTAAAACCACATCTATATGGGCATGCATTATAAATCTAATTTTAATTGCATTCTACATTGCTGGTATTAATGCAAAAAGGAAGACTATTTCACATATCCCTTTTTTTATTTTTGCCAGATTTTCATTTTATACCTTTCTTTTTTATCTGATTCCTTAATACTCCATCATTCATTTGTACTAGTTGAGATAGCCCTCTTGTTTATAACTGCAGAATATTTTATTTTTATAAATACTCTCTCTCTCAGACTTTAAGGTCTATACTTTGAATATATCCAGAACTTTCAGGAAAAGCTTATAATGAACTGACCAGAACTGATGTCTCTGGTACAGTAACCAATTGATTTCTGTTAATGCAAATTCCATTGACTGATTTCAGAAAATAAACACAGGATGATTTTCTGCACTATCAGTGTTTGACGTGACACTCAAGGATACATTTAAATCAGACACACAGAACTCTTGGATTGATGTAAGAGTGTTAGCTTAAACTCATTTTTTTTTGAATTATATTTTAATCCCTAAAGGATAAACATTTATCCTCTAAGATACAAGGATAAAGATTTTAATGGCATCTTGCTTTGGGATTCAAAATAAATAAGGCAAAGATGAGTTTCCATCTTCTTAAAACTAAATTACAGAGATTAAAATATATAAACACAAAATGAAGGTATTCCATTTGCATATTGTATTTCGCTCTTAAAGTTGATATTGAAGATTAAGGGTCAGCATTTAATCCTCACTATCCTAATCCCTAAAATTACAAAGACAGGCATAAGTGCATGTCTGCTCCACTAAATTACCTTGAAAGAAAGCAAATTCCGGATGAAAAGGGAAGCATATTTATATTATGGTGATTTAAAATCTGTCGCCTAAACACATCTTCTCCCCTCTATCCACTGACCTAAATTGCACACTAAAAGCTTGCTTGTCTGCAAATGGGCAGCTAACACTTTGAGACAATCCAGAGATTCTTTGCTTAACGCACAATCATGCCAACTATTACAATAAACACTGTCTTGCTCATATTTTGCAGAAAGAGTCAAGTTATAAACCAGAAGAATTTAATTACTTTTCCCAATGCATTTCCTAACTATAGTTAATTCTAAAAAATTAAGATTCTGAGAGAAAAACGTATTACTGAAAATTAGTAGGTCAAGAATGCTCTGACTTGAAGAGTTGCAACTCTAAAGGGAACCACATCCCAGCAGACACTGCACCTCAGAAGCAGCAAAATGTAACACAAAAAATCCCTAATCTCTAGAAGAAAAACATTACTCTATGCTAGAATGTTACTTTATGCTGTAAAACAGTACCAATTACACTCTTTTGGCTGCTTCTCCAAATTATTAGGGGTTTCCATAAATTACACAGTGAAATTGATGGAGCTGCTTTTGACTTGAGTAAGACAAGGATGTCAACCCTCACTTGTCTGCTCTGTTGCCTTACCAATATTATATTGCAATGGATAAAAAACTCCAACAGATCAACCACCAAAAATACCAGGACATAAAATACTAAAAGCAAACTGAGGTGCATAGAACTGTATTTTGGATTTCACCTCCAGCATTTATCTACTTTCTAACATTGCAGGTTAATAGAAATGTTACAGCATGCAGTGAGGTAATATATCTAAGCTGTATTCAGCCTTTCAGATTTGCCTTGAGAAACGTCTGTCTACATTTATACCACAATGTTCTAATATTTATTTTTGAAGAATTGTTTTGTAATTTAAGCTATCTAGGAGAGAACAACTTTAGCAAGGAGAGAACAGCTTCATCATGATTATCAAACTGAGCAGCTCTGTAATTGTAATCACCAAGAGGGCACTAGTTTCCTTCTTTGAATTTTATTTAATAGAATTTTATACTGTAAAGGGGGAAAAAAATGGTCCCTGTATAAAATCTATTATCCAATACATTTTTTACCTGTAAAGACATTTTTATAACTGGCCATAAGACTTCTTTCTACTTATCAGGATGTGTGGAACTAAAATGCTACCGCTACATTTAAGAAGATTGAAAAACATCTCAAGCTTAACTTTGTTTTTTTAACTCTGCATATTCCCCCATCCAAAGCATATTTTAGAATCATCCTAAAATAGTTTTCCCACTAATTTTCATCTTCTCTAGGTATAAAAAACCTCTTCCAAACAAAACCCCTTCAATTAAAAAGTTCAATCATCTCAAAAGAAAAAAAAAAAAAAACAAAACAACAAATGCTGCTGTGATATTCGGTGTTTCAGAGCCAAACCCCTGCTGCTTGGTCATGATAGTTATAAAAGCAGACTAATGAAAGCAGCAAAATTTACAATTAATTTTAATTCTGATGAAATCATACTGCTCTAATCAACTGCCTATCAAATGTCAGTGCAAATTACACTAACAAAAATAATTATTAGGACAGGTTGGCAGAATAAAATTTTCCATATACTCCATCTGCATAGAGAATGCCTGTGTGGGAATTACTTTTAATGAACAACAAATTACAATTACTAAACTAAATGAACCATCTGCCTTTTTTGTTTGTTTTCACAGTCTCACTGGTACAGTGCGCACTGTCAGCTTAATTGCCATTCAAAATGGCAGACCGACCTATCGCCCGGCTTACATGTCCACAGCATTTGAACTGAAAAGCTGCAGCAGATGTTTCTAATTTTATGAAGAGGAAAACTATATTTTATAAACATATTCAAAATACTAAAGGCCAGTGTTTAAATAATAATAATAAGAAGATTAATAAGGTATATGTCTATTTCAGACTGGAGGGCTTGTATGACTAAATAGCCTTAAGCCCTAAATTAGCACATGAAGTATTCATGGACAATACTAATAGAAACAAGTCTTGGTGTGTTTTATTAATAATTTTATTCAAATAAATGTTCTATCTCTAGTCTCCAATAAGCGACCACCTTTTTTCAAAGGGGCACTCATGAGGAATTGCAATAATGACATCTATTAATAAACTTTCATCCAGCTTTTTTAAAGTCCTTATTTGGATGTGTTCTCTAGTATCTGCATTAAAAAAAGAATCAAGAAAAGGAAACAGAACCTCTTATTAGCATGTCTCATATTAGCTCTCCTTGCTGAGTTTTTGGGGACTATGATAGTGTATAGCAGTTGGAAGACTGAATCTCATCAAAGTCACTGAGGAAAAAGAGAATCTGATCTGGACAGGCACTTAAAAAAGAAATTCCACTTAATAGTGCTGTATGACACAAAAGGGATGCTTGAGTAAACTTTTTACTTCCTTGTATTACTATCTGGTGGCTACATCAGCCATATGTTCTAAAAGCCTGGCTCATTCCTTATTAGTAAAAATTTAAATATTTCTGAAATTGAACCTTTTCTGTTGAAGGGGCTGAACTGCAAGGCTTAGAGGCAAAAGCTTCCCCTTTGCCTGAACTGCTACAGCCCTTTAAGCTAAAACTCGAAGTACTACTGCTGCAGGTAAAAAAAAAAAGAAAAAAAGAAAAAAAACCCACACAACACCTAAAACAATTAAAAAATCTCCACAAAACTAAAACTGTGTCACTATCCAGTGAATCTTCATTTCTCTCTGAGTCTGTCCTCAAATTCCACTGTGTTATTTCAGGTTTGCATCCTGGTTCAAAGGACAGTTGTAAAAAGGAGAAAGTACAAAGACTCGTTTGGTTTTGAACAGCTTTGGTTCAGATTTTTGGGAATGTGATCAATAAAAGTAAATACTATTTTTACATTCTCTTTTTAATGTTATTTACTTGTTTCTTTTAAATTTATTTTAAGCTAAAGTATAGACAAAAATAAGTGACTGGGAGAATGGACATCTCACAATTATATTAAATCATTACATGAGCCATATATACAGATTGATGGAAAGACAAATCGACTTCTATTTTCAGACCTCCATAAAGCTGGATAAGTGTAGGTGGCTTAAAATCATTCCTGGTTTAGGTCAATGTTCTTTATCATTGTCCATACTAGGAGCTACTGTGCATTGCTTCAGAATAATAGATTTAGCTGGTCTGCATGCCAGTGCCCACTCACATAACCATGTCTGACTTGGGGATTAAAATAATCCTTATTTCCCCCCCCCCTTCTACACACCTCTCGCTAAGGCTAGAAATAACAAAGAAAAAACTGATTCCTCTACAAGGATATCTGACTTTAAAAGGTACATTACAGTGCTCATATTGCAGTGTTATTACAATTAATATTTACAGTTAGCTAACTTGTAATACCACTTTAACTAACTAAAGCTCTTTGCAGAGGTATGTGAGGAAGATACAATTAAAACCCATTAAATGTTAGTTCATTCACTGAGCAGCATTAATAAAACTGTTTCATTCTCATCTTTAGTTTGCAGTAGTTTCTCTTGTTATTTGCACTCTATTTGAAGAAGCTGCTATTTGGAAGCCTTTGGCTTTCACAAGAGTTCACCTTTTAGGGTCTGGATTACTTTGTGTGGGCCAATGTTTTTTGCTCTGTTGTTCTTACCATTACAGCCTGGCTGCCTGGAAAAACTGCACCTCAATTTTCCTTTTGAGATCCTTCCTCAAATAATTAATGTGTTTTCTTCCTTTCTACCAGAAGTAGTTTTCCTGTTCTTTTGGGTGAAGCAATATTTTTGCCTCTCACAGTTCTTCAAGGCCCACTGACATCCTAAAGTCTAGGAATTCTCCAGTACATTATTAACACTCTGTAGGGAAACGGGAAGTACAGAAAAGTGAAAAAAACCACGCTCAAGAATATGTCCCTCCCTAAAAAAGACTGATCCTGCTACTGTAATTCAAATCTGCTCTCCCATACTCAGCCTGCATTACAGAAATCAGAAGTGCTTCCCATGCAGGGAGTCCAAGAGCTTGCTCTGTGTCTCCCAGCTCAGTATTGGGACAAATCCCTGCAGTGAACCATCTTACCTCCACTTTCCTCATTCCCTTTCAGACCTGGTTTCCATACACAGATTGACTGCCCAAGACTGAAGATTTGTCATGACGTAGCCCAGAGAGCAATCTGGACACAACCTTGGTAGGTGGAGATTGTTTATTCTGATAATAATGTCCACAACAGTGGAGTTTTTCTTCTTAGTCGTTGCTCAGAGTGGAGTGTACAGAACAATTAATAGCAGCTACCACACAGAGTTAACATATTACTGTGATGCCAACAAAACTGCAGTGAAAAACAGTAACCTGAGTCAAGCCCTATCTCACATAGTCCCATGTGGATTCTACAGAAACCAGCTATCACAGGAGCCAGGCAACAGATGCTCTGTGGTGTTTCAGGAGGTGGAATAAAATTGTCGTGCTTCCTAAAAACGTGAAAAGATGCTGTGTGGTATTCAGCAAGACCGAATAATAGCTGCTCTTAGAATGATCTATAAAGTGCTTCCAGTAGTTATGTGAGTTTAAAAAACACATTCAAATTCTGTACCTTTACATGTTGAATTTAGGATACCTAATTATCTACAGAGTAATGCTGATGAATTATTACTCAAATGTGAAAACACAAGTCCACAGGCCTGTGAATGCTCATCTGAACTGAAAACTTTTGAAATATTCTTTGCAAAGAAGTAAATCAATTAATTGCCAAATGGCCCTTTATGCCTATTGTTTGTACTTCCAATTTAAATGAATGAAACACTAATCATGACAGTCACTCTCCTATGCTGAGTGATAAGCTGACAAAGAAAAATAAAAAGTAACCCAGACATGCAGATTCAGTTGTTTACCTTGCCTTAGCAAGACTGAAATTGCCAATAGAAAGGTATCTTATTTATATTTGAAACACTCAGTTCTTGTCTTCATTTCTGAAGTCTAGTGCCATCCTCTGAGAACAAACAGACACTGAGGTAGGCAGAGAGATGGAAACACAGGAGTAACGCTGTGAATCATACCCTTGGCCCACTATTCCAACATGTTGTCTGTGCAAGTAGCAAATAACAGATTCACAGAAAAGCGGGGTACAAACAGAAGTCCTTAGAGAGTCTAAATGAGTGTGCAGTGTGACAAGGGATGCTTGCCTGACCCTGGAATACAGTCTATTTATATCCTGACTTTAACAATAGTAATAGCCAAGCGTTCTTGTATCTTTTTGTTTTAGCTCACATAATCAGAAACATCATTAATGTTCATCCCCTTATCCGTCTTAAAAATCCTGATAAACTTTATGCGGATAACCCCCCCAATGCAGCAGTGAATTTCACAGGCTGATTATTTACAGCAGAAAACAAGAGTAGCTCTAAGTTTCACTGAAAGCCACCTCCCTCTCCTACTACAGTGTCAAGCAAAGGGAGCACATGGCTGGGTTTCACTCTCTCCTTCATCATTTTATACACAGCCCTAAGCCTTACTACATTGCGCTGTGATCCTTTCAGATCTCACAGGCTAAAGTAGGGTCAGTACTTGGAGGGGAGATCTCTAAGGAAAACACAAGTGCTACAAAAAAGAGTTTTGGTAATTCATTGATGGTGCTCTCTGTCTAAATTAGTAATGAGTCAGTGCTCTACCTAGGTGTTTAACAGCACCATCCTGTTAGGAAATGTTTTCTTTTGGTCAAAACAAAGAACAGATTTCATAACTGCATGTACTTAATAAAGTTATTAGGTACGTGACACACTTTTTTCAAAGGAGGAAGAGTGTTAAGACAAATGTGTTGGCCAAATTTCAACTTGTAATTATGTTTTGCCTACCTACAGGCAATTCACTGTGCAGTTTCACTTGAACACAGATTTTCTTTTTTTCACCTGCCTTGAAAATACTTGCAGTGCAATACTGCTGCACGCAGTTAAACACGGGCTTCCTTCCAGCCTACCAGTATGTACATGATGATGGCCCTATATGCACTTTGGCTAACACAGAATGGAGGAGCACTGAATTTAATTAACATTGTTAAAACATTTTGAAAGCCGCTGAATAAAGGCTTTACAGAAGTGTCAAGTATTACCATGGTTCCTACAGTCTATTTATTTAGACTTAATAAGATTCCCTTCTCACACACACACACATGCATGCATGCACACACAAAACCCATCTTTTTGCTTTACCAAGTAAAAGCACATTAATAAATAGTACTGATATCCAAATCATCAAAATTTCGTTTTGCCTAAGAACAAACTTTCCCACCACAGGTGCCGTTTACTCTCTTTATCCTGTAAGAAGCTGAAAGACACATGCATTTTGTTATCTGGTGTAACAATAAAAAACTGCAAACTTTGCTCAAGAAAGTGAGAAAGCAGACACTGCATTTGCCAACCACTCTGAAAAAAAACATGCTTCCAGCATCTTTGAAATTAGGCCTAGGGCACTGATAGCTGATCTGAATTATATATGTCAAGAGAGGTTTTCAATGAGAATCAGGGCCCGACTCACTTAAGGCTTTATAGATTGAAAAAGAATAAAACTGCAATTTAGAAACAAGTTGTGAGTTGAAACAGATCTGGGACAGCAGCTGCAAAACACTTACTGTCAGAAGAACAGACTAAGGGACAGACAGCAATATACCTGGCTGCTCAAATCCCCTGAAAGTCCACAGGTTTACCTCTCTTTTCTCATGAAATCTTAAGGTGGCAGAAAACTTAGTGGACCACTAAGTTCTGCATTTAGAATTAAAGCATCAAAAGGAGAGCTGGAAAATACTGGCTATATTCATCTTAAATTCCTGTATTAGTTCCTTCCATGCCCCACCTCTTGGCTGTTTGTTTTCTGTGAATTTCTACAAACTATGTCTGTTGATCTAAGCAAGGAATTAGTTTCAGAAACAGCTTTGTTTAAATGTATACTGCAGAATATCTGAGGAAAGCACATTCTGAATGTGTAAACTGAGCATTCACAAAACAGCCGATTTCTAATGACACATTTGCAATCAATCAGGGAACAGAAATATACCATGTGTCAAACCAGAACTAACCAGCAAAGCACAAAACTTCAACTGTATTAAATATTGCAAATCACTGTAGGTGGAGCAGCAGCAGCAGGACTAAGCAGTTTTTTGGAATATATTTCTAAAACAAAAGAAATTGAGAGAAGCTGATTTGAAAGAGAAGCATCCATCCGTTTAGCACTCAGCCATATATAAATGACCAAGGCATGCTCATCACTCCTTGGGTTACCTCAGTAGCCAAATATAGAATCCAGAAAGGTTTACTTGCTACCCAATGCTGCCTTGGCCATTTCTACCAGATGTTGAGTCCCACCAGCATGACCTCAATTTACAACATGGCTAATATATCCAAACCCCAAGCCTGGCAAGATACTGAGTCAAACAATTAATCTCACCATTCAGGTCTGATGAAATAGTTGTGCAGATGAAATCATCTGCATCTTGGAGACACCCCTATCTGAAACACAGATGGTTCCGCCATAATGGCCTTGGGCATATGTTGATCAAGAAGGGTGACAGACTAGAACTCAGCAATACTCCACATGGGAGCACATGAGTGCACCCACTGGGCTGATGAACAACCATCCCAAACTACCCCCACTCCAGAGTCCGTCTACAAAAAAAAAAAAGAATGGAGTCACTCAAGAGTAACTCCATTTATTGCTCGCATGGCCTTCAGCTATTCATCAATACCACTTTATCATCAAATGTATCAAGAGTATCGGACAGATCTACAATAAAAGGCATGCCTTTAAAAGTGTCTAAGGGGTAAAGAAGTGCCCTGATGCCTGTGTTGTCAAATGCAGCTAGTAGCACTGATCCTGCCTGTCATCTTGACTTTAAATACAGCAATTCCACATGCAGGTATATTGAACAGACAGTAGTTTCACCAACTGATGCTTGAATATGCATATTCAGTCAGTCCTAATTTGACTCTATCTTCTGCCAAGAAAGTGAGAGTAGGTTAGAGTTCCGAAGTCAAACTCTCCACATTATTTTCATTGTAATTGACTTCAAATATTCTAAACCATACATATATTCATTTCAATAATTAATATAATTAGTTATGTACATTAACATTTAATGACCCTTTCCACTAAAGGTTGAACAGTTTAAGGGAACTACTAATAGGAAGCGATTATTCGCTATGATTTTATTGGTGGGGTTGAGGATCCTGAAAATAAAAGACAGAAAAGAGCTGTTCCTTCTTATTGCTAGTACAGAGTTATTCCGTATAGTGATTTGGCCAGATTAAAAATCAGCATTTAAATAGAAGTCCCCAGTTCAAAAGAGGAGTTCAGATCTGGAGTGATTACAATGCTTTTGCCTGGCAGCTGTCTAGCAGTCCGTCAGAAATGGTCTGGCACACTCACCGTTTTCTGATTGGGGCATAAGTCATCAAAAGTTACTCTTGCCCTTATCAGGATTGTTGCTATCAGCAGAAAAGATGAGAAATGATAGCTCAGGTACCAGTACCCTCCTCTTTACCCTAGGCCCACACTTGCATTCAAGTCATTATACTGGAAGATTTTACACTGATGTTCTCTAGCTAGCAGATATCAGTTGTCTGCCCTTTCAGTGCAAACTTGACAACTAAAATTCATTAAAATAACTTTTAAAAATTAATGCACAAATTAAGACTGAACTGTTTAAAGATACTGTTGATCTGCAAAAGACGTCTGAACATTAGAGTTAAAAGAAACTCTGAGGATTTATACTGCAGTGGCTAAATTCATTTTGGTGTGAATTTTACATTTTGACCACTAATTAAAAATTAATTCTTTAAAATGTGTTCATAAGTTTTTATATGTATCTACCATTTGTTATTATTTATAGCAGCATAACCCACACAAGTTCCGAAAGGGTTAATGCAACTGGATGAACTGAAATTCATGAGCATAATCCTAAACAAGTGAGTTGAAGTTCTATCAGGTCTATTTCATAGCATCAGGGATTACTGCTAGCATTCTAATCCTACTGAGCCTAAGGGAGGTACGTTGTATTGTATTTGAAATCCTGGCCAGGAAAGAACGGAAGGTTAAATGGGTGCCTTGCTCTGTAATCAAATATCACAGGCACTACTTATCTATTCAATGAACAACTAACGTAGAAAATCAATTAGGAAACAAATAGCTTCTTCTTTTGATTTTTTTTTTTTTTTAACTCAACAGAAGAGAGTGAGAAGTAAATGGTTTTGTAATATATGTTTAACAAAACTATACCATACTATCCACTATAAAATAATTCTTCACATAGTGGAAAACAGTACAGAAGGTACAAAATACCCAGTAGCAACTGCTGGTGTTTTAATGCTATTTCTTTAAGTATTAAGGCTATTTTCAAGGGTAGTGTGTGTTCAGACACCAGAAGTTGAGCATGTTCTCCACATATAAAGCAGCACGCAGAAACTACTCATACAAAAATATTAACTAGCCGCAGCTAATTGGACTGTGCTTGAATTAAATCACAAATACATACCCAGTTGTTTGTAACTGAACATCTTAAATTATGTATCAGTTGTGAAGAGCATTTCTTCAGCTGTGCATCATCTTTTGTTCACTTGGTTAAAATCCCAGGAGTACTGAAAAAGGCTGAAGCTCCTGCTGGTCTTTGTTCCCAGCAGGGAGAAGTCCCTTTTGGTGGTCTTGAGGTTAACACCCTATCCGGCCCCCCCACCCCCACCCTCCCCATACCTGTCATTCTGAATAGACTTCACAGTCTGCGCACACAGACAAACAGCCTGACCTGGCCAGCTAGCTTGACCCCTAGGCAGGAAGAAGATCACATCTGGTTATTAATATTGGGATATTAAAAAAATGTAATCTTCAAGGCACTCAGAGAAGCAGGCTGGCAATTATATAGTATGCACTGGATGTCAGTCAGGGCACATGTTAGCCTGATATTATGTCTGAGAATGCTAAAACGCTCATTTTACTCTGATGAAGGATTTCATGTACAGTTTCCCTCTGTATCTGAAAGCTGGTAAGAGAAGCTAGACCAAAGCACTTCTGCCTTCAGCTTATCTGTTCTTACACTTCCCAACACTTAGTCTGTTTTACACAGGTTTGTAATGTAAAATATTTGTAGCTGAAAACTGATGTAACTAGTGAAAAAAAAAAAAAAAGCCAGTATTTTACATTAGAGGAACAAAACCTTTCAATATCACAGTTGTGCTAAACATGCCCCCATTACAGTCTGAATATTTTACCAGTATGCAGACTTTATTTCATTCATTCTAGACATCTGCACATTAGATGGTTTAAACACACTTAGTTTATGTGATTAGCTAAAACAGCGAAACACATTTGTACATGCTTGTGGTATACATTATATGGACATGCACATACACAAAGCTTCATATACAATAGATTTAACAGTGTCATGTGTGAAATCTTAGTGTCACCAAAATCAATGGAAAATTTACCTTTTGCTTGAGTTGTGTCAAATCTTAACCCTTAAAAAACAAAAATTCAGAGTCTCACTCTGAAAGTGCTGAGAATATCAAACCTGTGGTCTGACACTTTTGTATAGCCAGATAATTATTTCTATTTGCCCCACTGGTTATGCTTAGACAAAATGAAATACTATGAACTGAAGCTTTTATATGCTGCATTTTGCTGACATCCCAGCCCTGTTGGTGCCACATGGAACACTTTGGATTGCCAGTGCAAACACAGTACAGGTCCAGCATCCAGCAAAGAATGCTCTGACCACCCAAGGCATACTTCCATACCTGTCATATGGAAGGTAGAGGAGCACAGTCTTCAGAGAAGTATCAAGGCAGTCCTAGAAGATGGTGTCAACATAATCTTTGTGCTTGAAACAAGATCTAAAATTGTCTCCAAAGGTAGTTGTTATTAATGCTCCCAGCCCAGACAGTTTAAATTTGCTGTCAATAATTTGGTTTTGCTGCAAACCACCATCAAGCCTTTTTCCTTGCTTCCTTCCAAATGGAAAAAAATTCCTTTCAAATTACATTGGGCCAACACCCAGGATGGGCCTTCTACCAATGATGTGCTAATCTTGTGATCTGTGAGTCTGAAAAAGGAGTTTTATAGCCCTGGAGGTGGGAAGTTTCCAGCTTTCTAAGAGAATGCTAGCACTTGTTTTTAGCTCTGATAGGCCTTGAGATGTCAGACCTTCAAACTGTAACACTATTATGTATGGAAAAGCTATTATAGAAAAATTTAAGATGTTTCTAAAATATATTAGTCACAAAGTCACAGTGGTGTTTTTTCCCCTTAATATCAGTGGAGCTTGGTTTTGTACATGCAGCCATATGAAAAAAAAAAAGTTTAATACAGTTAAAGAGCACTCTATGGGTTTCTAACATATTTTTCCTAATGCAAAATATGCAGGAGGTGCAAAAAGCATGATAGTTTCCTGTGGCAGGCTCAGCATACCTTTTTCTGTCTTCATTACTTAACACAGCCAGCTCAAGCTCGAGAAAATAAAACCTTTATCCCACTCATCCCAAATAATTAGAAATGCATACTTGATAATGTATGCAAACACACATTTACACACAAGAGAAAGTGGGAAAGATTATTGGCAGAAAAGAGAAAAAATATAAAGGAGTTTGGGGCTTGGCAAGAATGAAATAGGTCTAAATGCTGCAGAAATGACACAGTTCCAGATGTAGATGGCACTGTGAAAATAGGCACGTAGGAATATTGGTAGAGCTTGAAGAACAGCGTGGCGAGGTGGTAAACATTGGTCGTATGTGTGCACAACCGAGGTTGCAGAGAGTAAACCATGAGGCAAGGATGACACTGTACAGTCCTGAGGGAGCTGGCGTTTCAGAGTGAAATTCCAAGCTTGAGGCAAGAGAGGAAATGTTTCTGACAGGTTGGGGCCTTTCAGGGTGGAGACTTTCTGGTTTTAAATAGTAGCTGCTTGAAAAATGCTCACAAATGTGGAATGATTTAGGAGGAGAAACAGGCTACGTATGAGGTGACCGAGTATGTATGCTAGCAAACTATGTCATGGTTAACAATGGCCGGTAACCTGTTTTGATCTGTAAAAAATATTTAAGAGGTGGATTTCATTCTGACAACACATACACCGTAGCAAACAGGGAAGCTATTTCAGTGAGAAGGAAAACACATCCAAATTCAAATCCTCTCCTCTTTTTCACACCCTCTTTGTGGAGCATCCTCTCTGACTTTTCTTTGTAACTAGCTTTTGTCTCCAGAGCACCAGAAACAAATGGAAAAAACCTCGAAATAAACTTTGGGAGAAAAACAGAAACAGTAACCATCAATTTCAGCAAGAAATTACCCAAATAACAGAACTTTTTGAACTGGATAATTTCTCACAGTAGTGACAAACCACAGCAGTCAAACCACAGGAGAGCCATGTCCCAGTCAATTGACAGAGTTAAGGAACACTGTCATTTTGGAAAACTCCTGGGCCAACTCCATTCTTACAGTAACACTACTGAGATCAGCAGTACAACAACAAAATGGATTTGGCTCACATTCTTCCTGTCTTTTTCCTTTCATCACCATTTTAATAGGAAACAAACACATTTTTTCATGCTTCAAACAAATTCTACAGAGGGTAAAAAAAAAATAATAAAAAAAATCACACAACCAGTAAAAACTCTGTATTTTTCCTGTATCTTTGCAAATGTTTAGACTTTTGTTTAATAGTGTGACCTACATCGTACTAGAGAAAACACCTCAAGGACTCTGCTCATGCCACTGGCATCTGAATATATTACCTTTGTGGCAAATTGAGGAAATAACCCTCACCAAAAACTGAAAGCTACATGAAAAGTTGGGGATGGGGTATGTGAATGAGAGCCTGGTATATGTCTTTGCAACTAAAAAGATCAACGAACTGGTCCTTGGAAAGAACTACGGTAGTTCTTCAAGCCCAGAGCACACTGACAGAGCTCAGCCAGGCCCCCTGCAAGTTAAGCACATGAGGAATGAAACCTACCTGAACAAGGGATCAAAATATCGGGCTGCAGTCAGGCCTTAGAGTTTGTGACAGCAGCTGCTGCCTTTCTGTCCCAGATAAAAAAGTTTCTGTAGTCACCAGCAACCCCCTGAGCTAGCTCTACATGGGAGCTCCCTGCGCAGGGGGGGTTTCACTCTCATCACAGACACATGTGCTCCAGCTACTGTCCTTCCCAGTCCTTCTCCTGACACATCCCCAGCATGGTGTGCGGTGGGAAGGATACAGCACACACAGCTGGCACTCTGCCAGCCAGGGACTCCCCAACGTGAGCAGAGCAACCTTGCCCTCCCCCACGGCAGGGAACTTGCATCAAATCTCCAATTTCTTTTGCTCCATTAGTGGCAGAAAGGTTGCTGAGCCAAGGTTAGAGAGGTCTGCCCTGTGACCACGTGTTTGTCATACGTTTCCTTACTGCAAGTTTACTCCAGTGACTAATACCATCTTTAAGAGTAAGAAGTAAACTATTCTAAGATGCAAACCGCTGGAGATGTTGAGAACCATTTAGAAGTATTTCATTTTACGGGGGTAAACGAAATAAAAATAATAATAATTAAAAAACAAACCAAAAAAAACCCACAAAAACTGTTATGTACCTTGACCTTCCAGAAAGAGGGAGGGGAAAAATCTGAAGTACTTCAAGCCTAATTTGGGGAAAAGATACTCAGTGAGCTACAGCCAAGATAAATGCATATTAACACTCCTATTTTGCTTTAACTAATTAGCACTATTACAGGGTTCAGCAGTGACATTTCAACAGTAATTGATCCTCTGATGCAATTTTTGTATATTTCAAACTAGCCAATATATCCAGCCAAGAGGGCTGTGCAAGGATAGAAGCTGGCAGTCAGCACAGGGGAGCTTGTCGCTGCCTGAGTGCGACCTTGGAGCCTGAGATGCTAAACACATGCAGTCAACAGGAGCCACTCTAGCACTCAGCACTTCTGCAAATCAGACACCTAATCTCTCCACTTTTAGCACTTCCTTCAGCACTGGCACGTAGCTCAGCTAATTTAAATTCAGGTGGTGGCTGCCCCAAACTGGTGTTTGCATATACTCACACAGGGAATCAGGAACTTCCTGGCTTGGTCTGGAATTCGTATTTCATTTCAAATTTTGTGCTGACTTGGTGAGGTGGGCATTTGGCATTATATTTTCACATTACTTCACACTACATACAGGGTAACTTAGTTACTATATATTTCTTCTAAACCCTAATGTGAAAGATTTTAATGTCAAGCAGCATGAAGGCCAGAACAATCCAAAAGCCAACACAGCCTCCACAGTATGAGTTCAACCACAACAGACATCCCATCTGTATTTGATGGTGCACCTTAATAACAATCAATAATGCATTAAAGTTCACACTGAACAGCATAAAAAAAGCACATTACAAAGAGCAATGCCTCGGGTTTGCAATCCACATGCAGAAACGACATTTTATGTTTTCCACCAGCAAATTAATATCTGGGGTAAATATTTGCAGATAGGTGGCTTGTTAGCTATTTCTGTTCTTCAGGCTCAACAAATAGTTAACTGCCTATGGGTATTTGCACCTTAAGTCACAATGTATAGCAATAAATGTGTGAAAGCAACAACAGCCAGCTCTCTGAAGAGATAGGCAAAGTTACTGGGGGGTAAGCCCGATGCTTTATTCCTTCACTCTCCTAATACTAGGGGGAAATTAATTCTTCCATGGGGTAATTCAGAACTGGAGTTTTTTCCTCTTGGCTGTTAGTCAGGAATTGGCCTAACCACTTGATGTAGGCACCCTATGCAGAGGCAAAAAAAGTCATGGATTAGAAACTGACAGGAACAGAAAACAAGCTAGAGGAACTAACAGGTCATTTAACAGAAAAAAAAAAAAGTTACCTCTGAGCCTTCTAACATCAAACTAGGACTTAGCGGTGTAAATGAATTCAGGCCAGACAAGACCAGCCAAAGAACCCTCAGGAATGCCAGAGAAGTCTAAAGCTAGATGAGCATGCAGGTAAAATTCAGTATGGACAAATTAATCCAAGAAAGTATATATTAGAAGGAATAATTTGAACCAATCAAACATGCTACTGATGTCTAAGTTAAATGTAACTGCTCTAGGACACCTGGGCATCAGTATGAAGTGGGGCATGGAAAGAGCCATGAGATGAAAGGCAACAAATTTTCAGCACAGAATACAATAATGTTTGTTTAAAGCAGATTATATTTTTGGATGCACTAGGCATGGGACGGTAAAATGTTCTCAGCTCCACTGAGAACACTGTGTTCAGATCTGAAATACCTGTGTATTTCAAGAAAAATTTTTGCAGAGGTTGAAGGAGTTCAGAGATCACTAATGGGATTAGCAGAATTGTGGAAAAAATTTCACTAAAAGCAACACTGAATAGGCTGAAATTTTGCGATGTATGAAGAGTTTAAGTAAAAAGCAGACAAGATAGACAGATCATAAAATAATCATGAAGATTATTAGAAAGATATAAAAATTATATAGAAACATCATAAAGTAAGAACACACAATCTTTCTTGTTCTGTTACCAGATGAATAAACAAAATTTTAGTAACTTAAATGACAGAGAATTTTAAAAGATAAAAAAAATATATTTGTACACAGATTAAATTAACCTGTGGAACTCCTTCCCACTGCATGCTATTGAGCCAAGAGTTCAGTTTATAAACTCATTTGATGTTTGTGTATGACTAAGGCCATGCAAAACCACTTCCGAGCAAAAAAAAACAAACCCAATCTTGAATGCGTATGTCAATACAAATTTTTAGCCTCTGTTAAGTACAGAGGACATGCGAGAAGAAAAATAATTTTCCTATATGAGCTGCATTATTCCATATTTGACCATGAAAGAATTTTTTTTTTGCTCTGCTTTGAGAAGCAGCTGTTGTTAGCCAGTCAGGAGCAAGGAGATTAGATAAAGTGGACTAATGGTATAATTTGCTGCGATAGGACAATGATTGCATACTTGGCCTACTGATGTGTTGTTGCTTCTAAAATAGCATCCTCCTCTGTTACGGGCAGCCACTGCAAGAGGTGTACTTGACTAACTGTATTTGCGATGGCGTCCTTTTCACTTGGACAGGCTGGAAAGACAACTCATGATTAAGTGACACAGAAACAGCTCCAAAGAAGAAAGGAAGATTTTTTTACACCCTGACAAAATCCTGATAATTTCAGCCCTAAAAGTGTCTTTAAGAAAGTTATTAATAGCTGGGAGATGAAAATTAAAACAGTAATGGAAATCCAACCTTTACTGCAGCAGACACTAACATATATATACTTTTGTACTGTATTATAGCAGGTGACAGTAGCAGCCTGGTATGTATGGACACACATAGTTTTAAATTCTGTTTATGCTCTTGGGAAGCTGCACACTTTTATAAGCACACACACCTGCTTTTTTGCTTTCTTCCACTGCACCCCCTATGCAAGAAACCCAGTCTCCAACAACTGCGACTTCCACCCTAACACTAGTGTTGGATAATATCTGCCTCTCCAAGTTCTCACGTGCATGAACATCTTCAGACTCCATCTCTAATTCCTTTCTTCCAGTAACAAGACACTCTATTAAGCATGTGTATGGATAAATATAGGCAGAGAGAAAGACATAGATATTTCTTCACATTAAGTGGTATCTTAATTACATTTCGATAAGGTCCATTCAGACTGCCAAACATACTAAGGCCAACCTCTTACCTCTGCATGGTTAGAGACACATTCTCTTTTTTCCCAAGGCCATGCTCTGTTTCCTACTCCAGACAGTATTGAGCTCACCTTCTAAATCTATTAAGAGAAACAACTACTAGAAGTAAAGGAGAGACATTTATTTAGTTCCTGTTGTGAACATGTGATGCCCAAAGCCTTTGTATCTGCACAGCACAAAAGCTGAGTGAACTGGGATACAGGCTTGAACTCTGTAACATGAGATTTCAGAGTTCTCCTTTTATTGATTAGCAGCTCAACTCTCTTCCTTATCACAAAAAATATTGCAAACATACAACTCTTCAAAACCAGCATAGCTCTTGTCCTTTGTATACCCAGAAATGCTTTAAGTAAACCTTATCTGTTTGATACTTTTGAGGTAGCCAAGGCCACAGAATTTGAACTCTTCACTAGAGAACTCATGACAGAAAATAAACACCCTAGAAAGACTTCTGAATCCAGGTAATACATGTAATATGTTGAATCACAGACACTCTCACAAACATATTTTTGATTTTCAGGAAATGAAACAAAAACATGCAGAAACTAAGGTATCTAACCAAGAAAGGATTTTGTTTTTCTCCTGTCAGGAGTCCCAATGACTAGTTTCAAAGATTTTTTTATCCCTTGAGTTCTATAAATCAAAGAAATTCTAGTATCATGAAGATACCAGTGAATAGAGTGGATATAGGAACAAGCAGACACAACACATTAATCGCATATCCAATTCATCATCACCTATGAGATCATCTTAGCAAGTCAAAAACTAACAAATGATATCCACAACTTAGGTACAACTCTTGTTTCTGAGATGCAGCTGCAACAGGATTAGTCCCAGGGACCATTTCAGTAGTGCTTTCAAATCTGCCCAATGACTCTAGGTCATAAATTTGGTAAAATTAGTCTTAAGCTATTTTTGTGGCCTGTGATCTTTGTCATCTGAGAGCTGACTTCAGAAGATCCTGCTCTGATATATCCCAGCAGGATCCTGACTTTGTCATGGGTCAAAGCTTTTGAGTCACAGAAGTTCCTGGACAAATAAGGGCATAAGGTTTTCAGAAACACTTGCAGTTTGGACTCGTTTTTTCCACCAGCTTCATTCTTCCTGATTTCCAGTCATTCATTAGCTGCATACATATCTGCAAATGTCAAATGGTGATTCCAAAACAGTAACATCTAGATACTAAAAGCTGTCTCATTTCAGTAGTAAAGTGAGCCTTTTTCCATGCTCTCATCACTAGCAGACACAAAGAGCAAGAACACCAAGATCCTCCTTAGATTTTGTTTTATCGCTCTAGCTGTACAAATATAAAGCTTCTGGTTATTCACAAAGTGTTTATTCAGTTAGAAAATTTTAGTATTTTTCCCTCAATCTACTTTCCAGAGAGCGAGTCTTTTTCTAGGTTACATAGAAAATAGGAACATTCTTCTTTGAATGGAATGAAGCTGCATCAGAGGAAGTTCAGATTGGATATTAGGAAAAGGTTCTTCACTGAGAGGGTGGCCAGTTTCTGGAACAGGTTCCCCAGGGACATGGTCATGGCACCAAGAATGTCAGAGTTCAAGGAGTGCTCTTAGTTGTACAGTTTCATATTTGGTAGTCCTGTAGAGGAGTAGGGAGTATGATTCAATGATCCTTATGGGTCCATTTTAATTCCAGATATTCTGATTCTGTGAATAAGAACTGCCCTTTCTTCTCTTTTGCTGTTAGAATCCAGAGTTTTGAAATTAGCATAAGGATAACATCAGTCATAACTGGTATGATACTTGAGCCAGATGCAACTTTTTTTTTAGAATTTCCCATGCAAAATATCTTCCTTCTTAATAAAGAAGTCTAAAAACGACTGACTTCCCCCACTTCCCCAGACAAGGAATGCTATAGGCCCAGTCACTAATTTAGGATGTCAGTGGAGAAATTCCATACATGTTAAACAGCTTTAGAATGAGATGATATACACCACTGGAAGTAGAAGCTAAAGTTCTGGTAAAGAGTTTCCACTGTAAGCCTCTGTTTTAAACAGGGTCATCACAATAGGATTGATCTTGCACTTTCTCTGAACAAGGGTAATCTATTTTTCTATAAAAAGTTTGGGTACAAACTATCCCTGAACAGCAGATTCTGTGCTGCATTTATGGATAGAGGTCACTCTATGGTTCTCTCCAGAAGTACACAGAAGTGGCGTATGTTCTTCTTTGGGAGAGTTTACAAGGGAGAACAGAGATTACAAATAGGCTCTCTTATTTGGGCAGACTTCCAAATACTGTTCCCATATGTTTGGTTACCTGCACACAATCCAGCCATAAACCACAGTTATATAGTCATGTATTTTAGATATGTGAATCATTTTAACAGCATGGTTTGATTAACACTCTAGGATAACAGTTTTAAATAGAAAAAAAGACCTTTTTTATTAGGAACTCGTGGTCAAAAAGCGACTCTTGGAATAAGATTAGTATATTATCATTCATGGTTCCCATTAGCAATATGTAGTTTCTATTTGTGCATATAAGCAAGGAGCATTGCTCATGCTCCTCATACAAAACAAAAGTTTTTTTCTGTTTTCGTCACTGCTACTGCAAGAGGATGCCCAAGGCATGGGAATCTCTATACTTCATCATTCAAGGACTACCTTTTCTCAATTTTTGTTTCCTTCAATGCCCCCTGCCTTTAAAAGCTAAAGATTATCTTAATGCCTTCCCTCCCACATGCAGAGTAGCGCACACAGTTTTCCCCAAGGCTATGGTGCACAGTGCTCTCTGTGTATCTGTCTGCCGCAGAACTGTCAGGCTGGCACCTTCTGACAGTCTAAGGAGTCATTTCCATGACATCCTCCTTCACAGCTATCCACAAAGCAAGGGTCCTGAGGTTCTTAGCAAAGCTTAACTTTCCATATGTATCATCATAAGGATGTACAATCATCATTCTACACTATCTGCCTGTACTAAGTACCCCAGCCTAACAGATAGATCACCAGGATCAAAAAATGTTAGAAGCTACCACTTGCAATTTATGGTTTATTAACATAAACCCCCTCTCCACATTTAATGTAATTACTACCTATTTCTTGTTGTACTGTGCTGCATTTTGCTTGCAAACATACACATGGAAGTTATCCATTAAAATTTGTCTCCTGAATTGTGCCTAGTTCTTGCTAAAATCAACAGAATTGATATTATTCTGCATTTCACATCAGCCTCTTCACTATCCTTCCTTACAAAATCTGACCGTAGCATTGATCCAGTGGTACACCAAAGGAGAAAAAATACTGCAGAAAATGAATTTGTCTATCTAGCAAGATAGGCACATATATAGCCAATACAGTCTCAAGAGTGATGTTTCAAACAGCTCAAAGCTCAGATCTGTACATATGCAGTCTCTAAGATTTTATTCCCATCAACCCTCCTATAATTTCCCAATCCTGGCATTTGGTCTGGATGGACTGACAAATGCAAAGACCAGTGTTACTCCTGAAACACTTAGCAAAAGCAATAGCAAGGCTGAAGTACACATATTCATGTCAAAACATAACTTTCCTATCATTAGAGGTGGTCTTGGCAGTCCTGGGGTAATGGTTGGACTTGATGATCTTAAAAGCCTTTTCTAACCTATTTGATTCTATAATTCTATGTCTCAGTCTTTTTTTTTTTTTTTTTTTTTTTTTTTTTAGTCCTCATTCTTAAATATGTGGAAGAGATGGTGAAGAGAAAAAAAAAAACACCCGCAAGAGTCTGCTAAACTGTAATTAGAATTTTAGAGAAGACACCTGTAGTGAGTTGTGTAATATCAGATAAAATCTCCTAAAGGTAACAATAAAGTCTATTTGCAAGGTTGGGAGAAAGTGGATGCTAAATACATAGCTGCAATCTATTTATGCACATATACACATGTACTCATATTGACATAATACTTACATACACTATACACTGCATCTCTACTTTGAATCTCAGTCAGAAGTAATTACATATTTCTCTTAATGTCAGAATGAAAGAACTCCAGGCACAAAGAATAGCTGTTATACAGCCATTTTGTGTGTTGAGTGTACTGAATAAATGAGGCTGATCCTCTTTATGCTGCTTTTGCCCTCCTCCTGGCTCACTCTTCTTGCTCTGCAAGAGAAGCTATGAGCTCAGACTCCACTGGACAGAGGGCACATTGCGATTCATGTCCAAATATCCTGGTACAGCCTCCTTTCAAAAAGTAATTTTATACTTCTTCAACCAGGACAGTATGCAGACTAGGATCCTGGACAACATTTCAGCAAAATTACAAGGGGATTCTCTAAACCATGACTTGAGAATACCTCTCTGCTTTAGCAGTGTAACATAAGCGGAATATGTGTGCTATTTTTTATGAAGACAGTTATGTAGGACTGAGGACTAAATGACATCTGAATATTAAATTAAATATGCATGAAATATATGTGAAAATTACTTATACTATTATAATTTCAAATTTAAAATAAAAAAAGAATAGGTTTGAAATTCCTATTCTGCTGGCCCACAACTTGTTTGGGTTTTTTTTATAGTAAGTGTACTTGCCTGTAGTGTTTTAAGTACATACAGTAGGCATATACACTATGTATAGCTACGTATTGCTGACTTCATAATGTTCTTTGAATATCTGCTTCTCTTTATACATGTAAAACACAACAGTATAATCTGAATTACAGTAACTATAATTTACAGTGGAAATTAAATTTCATGGTTTCATAAAATATTTAAAATCTTTAATGAACAGAAACCTGAAAGTACCATAAAAATCGAAATATCCTCTATAGTGAGGTTTATGTTAAGCAACAAATTAGAATAACTTTTGTTTATCACTGAAAACAGCTCTCTTCACCTAAACAAACAAGAATAAAATTAAGCAAAATATTCTTTAGCTCTTCAGATGTTCAGACATATTCCAATTTCCTTTCCAAAATGATTTCTATGCAAATCAATGCTGCACAATCTCCTGACCTCTTTTACCATCATACTGGGACAATGACAGTTCAATAATTGGACTGGCACATATCTAGGATATTTGATTTTAAATTAAAAAGTTAGTGCAGGACAATTGAGACAAAAAGAATGTGACTTCTTGTTAATACCAGACTGATAAAGTATTAACATTTCATGCCAAACAGAGTAAAACAAAAAAGTGATTGGGGCCAGTAGTCCATTCGTCCCCATACGCATATACTTTACACCCCCCACCTCAGTTGTTAATTCCTAACAACGATCCTTTCATCCAGAACAGGGATAATGAGAAAAACCAAAGCAGTGCTCCTTGGGGAACCGTTACACTAAAAGTTACCTAAGGACTAAATCCCACTTGTGCCTCCTGCACGTGATAAAGATGAGCAAAGCATTCAATATCCCTGGCTGATTTAAAATACAAATATGCAAACAGCACTATGGAATCCAGACAGACTATTCTGCTTCGCTGATGACAGATGCAGAAAAAAAGCTGGTCTAATTAAGCTTTTAACTTTGAACCAGCAGAGAAGTGGACACCTAGCTTTAAAAAAAAACAGAGCATAACACCAGCTGAAGAGCAGGTGCTGCACAGTATTTGCATTTCCTGCGAAGGATGTAGCTAGCAGGACCAAGCAGCTGACCGTGAAAATTCTTGGCCCTAAGTGACCCAAGGACAGACTATAAATCCATCCTATAAAATATAGTAAAAGCCCTGTTTGTTCTTCCACCCTTTCAGTATGTGATGTTATACATTTGTGATTATCTCATTTTATTGGGCTCTCTAGAAAGCTGTTTATGATCATTTGTGGACAAAACAAAGGCTCATTGTAAACTCTTTTTTAAATAAGTTGGAAGGTCAATATGAAACAAAGAGCACCACTTTCATGACTGCTACATGCAAGCTATGCTTGTGTGTGTAATATTACAATGGATTTCAGCAAAGGGATAGAGTCCTAGCTAATTACAAAGCAAACATATAACAGTATTGCATTAGCAACCCAAGAAATTCCTATTGAATTGCATACATCTGAAAATAAAAAGACATGCTTGTGCTGAAACTTAATTATCTTGGCAAAAACTGTGAGGGCCAGATTCTCAAAAGACATAAACACAAAGCTCTGCTTTACACTACTGAGGATCTAATCCTTTGTTAATTCAGATAACCTCCATCAGATAAAACTCACCATTTGGATTGACTAATTTGCCTTATTATTTATGGTATCTATAGCTAGGTAATACAATTACTATGCAGTTTGTGAGTAGGAAAAGGAATACTGATGATCTCCAAATACAAGGTCTGAAAGAGACAATCAGCATGCTCTACCAGGTTAAAAATATTAATGCTGTTGCATTCCACCCTAGACAAAGAAGACAAGCCTTTTTCAAGGACAGCTCTGACTGACATTCTTTCTTATGGGTTCAAAGTAAAACGTTATGGTAGAAAATGAATACAGCTTTGTTTGTTTCTTCAGTCATCGTTAGCAATAGACATAAGGGTATTCTGTATTTCAGCCCATATGGAAAGATCATCAACACTTTCTGCTTCTGGATCCTTTGCCAAAATACCACATCCCACATGCCTTTTACCTTAAAACATAAAAGAAAAGGTGTTGTTCTGGTCAAGTAAAGGAATAATTTTTACTAGCATACGTCTAATGTTAAAGCTGCCTAAATCCTGCCAAAGACATTAAAACACCATCTGCAAAACAGATTTTCATTAAATTGATCAGTTTAAAGTTAAGCAGCTAGGCAGATGATGCCTTTGAGCTAACCTTTAACCTTCTTAAACTGAAATCAGGTCAATCCTTTTGAGTAATATCTTTGCCGTTTGAGAACATAAGAGGTAAAGTGATCTATCCAAATTGAACTGACAATCACAGCATTAATAGTGTTATGAATCAATATTTTGTCAATAAAGGGAAAACCAAGGTAGTTTTCACAGAGATGCGTATTAGTCTGCTAACGGGTGCCTGTCACTTTCCCTGAGCTCCTAAATAGTTGCATATGTGACATAAACTGCAGTAAATATCCAATACAAGCCTATTAAAGCTAATAATATTTTTGATAGACTAACTTCAAATATTTATTTATGGCTAGAAATTGCTCATGTCATTCAGTTACTTGGTTAACTAAAACTTCTTCTCAGCCACTCTAGTTTACTTTGCAAAAAGGATACCCTGTATTTATTTATTAAAAGTATTTGGAAACTGATTTATGAGCACAGGATATGATACATGCAGTTCCCTGAATCAAAAGCTATTTGACTAAGCTACAAAATGGCTTCCTTAAGAGCGGTTCCAGCTATATATATTCTATATCCACAGAGATAGATCATTGTCCTGCCTCAGCTTCCCAAACCTGCAGAAGCTGAACACTTCCTCCTGCAGAATGGAAATGCACTCTGTTGCTATAGAGGGTTTCTCTGTTTATTTGTGAAGTCATTGAATGCTTCTTGATGGATGCTGCCAAGGACTTGCAACTCTTCTGTGGTTTAATTTGCTAATATCAAGCTCCACAATTCCAAATGTATGTCTTTGGGAAATTCATTTAGGCCAAGCTGAGTTCACTCAGGGTAAGGCCGTCTTTGTTCTGGTTCCTAGTAGCCGCATTACCAATACCATTTGAATACTGCACTTCTGTAAGGAGCAATCAGGCCATTTCTTTTTAAATGACTTAGAAAACAGCTAAAGGTTTCACTTTGCCATATTTAGAATCTAACTCGAAAACTGACATTTCAGTACTGCCTAAAATTATACAGCTTCAGAAAAGAAGCTCTGATGTTCATGGTAGCTTTAAAAGCTATGGTTATGAAAAGACATCCTTTTATTCCATCAATAGCTAAGCACAGGAAAAGAAATCAAGCTGTTACAGCAACATTTATAAAAAGGAAATTCACAAAACAATAACATTTAAATAAATATAATGACTAAAGAAAAAACTTTGAGTTGCTTGACAAAGCAAAGGAACAAAGTCACAGATTCTTTTTCTGTGCCTTCAGATGGTTTTAGTATTAAAGCTTTCATTGCCAAATCATATCCACAGCACCTTAATTTTAAGAGTTGGAGGAACTGCTTGAATTTAAACACAACTCATGAATATTCGATATCACTCCCAAGGCATATATCTATTATTCATACAAATTAATGCTCTTTTTCTTCCTTAGGTGCTGTAAAAGTTTATCTATCTGATGTATCAAGTTTACAACTCTCTTGGTGTCAACAGCTTCACCAGAACCTGACAAAACTATCAAGTCTGCTAGCAGATAACTTTACAGACTTCCAAAATCTCATTTATTTCCACCTTGAGGCCTGAATCTACACCCATAATTAGAAGTAAAGTTTTCTGGGTGACATACAAAGGCACTGCTTTCTATTATAAAGCACAGACACATCTAGAACATTTTGGGGCTTAGTGACACATGTAGTACCACCAACCTCAAATCTTAAAAAATAATAACACTAATACTCCAGTTGGTATTCTAAAGAAGTCATTCCTCTCCTTCAAATTATCCTTAAAATGAGATTATATAAAAGTACTGTGTGCACTCATACATACTATCTGCTTCCCGAGATTTGTTAAATCTGTCAAGGTTCAGGCTTCCAAACTTCTTTAAGAAGTCATGAGGGACAGAAACTTTTCTAAAGCTGAGATACTCACTAGCAATTCTAGGAAAAAGTCTTTAAAAATACATTAGGAGACTTGCAACCCTATGGTTACCAGCAGTAAACTTTCAATTTTCCTTCTGTAGCACATGAAGTTTAGAGGGTGTTTAAGAGCATATGCATTACTTCTCCACTCAGATGTCTTTCACTGATTCAGGGAATGAATTTAAAAGATTAGCAATGGTCATTTGCCATGCATGCATCACGCAGGTGTTACTGAATTGCTCCATGTAACAAATGAGGATCTGGCAAAGAAGCACAATCAGCAGCAGGACATTTTGGTGATAAGAACTAAGAGCTGAGACTCCTTCACTTGCTACACTATATCAAATGTTTTGTAGGACAAAACTCAAAACATACAAACAAAATTCTACAAACTGAAACATATTTGATGAAGATTTCTCTATGGATTCAGTTGAGTGAGTGAAGACACAGTGCTGTTTTGAGTAGATAGTTTGTACCCTGCAACTCCATAGCTATGCCTACAGCTTTACTTAAAAAGCAGATGGTATCTTATTTTAAGCAGTCTCTAAAGCTTTGGCAGTGAAGCCATCTGAAAACAGCCCTTTGCCTTCCCCCCTCCCATTCTATCATTCCTATCTCTGATACAGTTTGCAGCAGCATATCTGTGAATGGTGGCATCATAAAACAGATCATTGAGAAAATGCAGCTTAACACTCAAAAGACGAGACGGGAACCAACTATCTTTAACTTAGATCATTTAAAAAACCTGACACAGAGTATGGCTCCACAATCAGTGTAAGTGGGGGGAGCAAGGAACCGCTTCACAGGTGACAAGGGAGCAGGTACTTCTGAGGGCAGTTCTGCTGCTGATGGAAGCTAATTGTGTCACTAGATTCTAGACTCTTAGCTCTTCTGGCACTTTTCAAAACAGGACTTTGGTTCTTTAGGAGAAAAAAAAAAACAAAGAAAAAAACAACAATCAAGCACAAAACCCACCACCATCCCCCCTTTAGAGTTCAGGAAAAATACAATTTACATAAAACACATGATTAAATTAGCAAAGCAGCCAGCGCTGTGGGACAATATAATAGACCAAATTTTGTGTTACTGCCATTTTTGTCCATAGCAGATCCACCAAGGTTACAACTATCAGGTATATAGAATGAAAAGCCATGTAACTGCCTGTGCACCCTGTGTTAGCTCAGAACTACCATTTGAACATGGTTGAATGCCAGGAAAATGTTATTTCTTGCTTAAACGAGAGGTCTGTTGAGGATTTTCTATATTTGTTCTGTGTATACACATTTTCAACATGATTAGAAAACCAGCATAGTCGCCATAATCAGCAGATGGCTCCTGATAGTTTAGTTATCACAGATTTCTAGTATAAATCAATAGATAACTCTTGCAAAATAGATTTTTAAATCATATTTAGAGCTTGTTACAGTGATTAATAGTTTGCAATATTTCCTGAATTTTTATATCCCCCTAGACAAAAGAAGTTTTTAATAAGTTGTAAGTTATTCATCTTGGAAATGAATGTGTTATATTTTGTACATGAACCAAAACAATCAAGCCAATCCAGTAAACACACTGCAGAAAATATGTTACCCCATAATTAGGGTTTGGAAAAAGTCACGACAAGTTGTGTAATAAATGGTATTCATCACTCCCACATATTCATTATATCCACATAGTTTTTTCCAGTAAAGATAAAAATATAGTTACGATTCCACTGACATATTTATCTACACCACACCCTTTCATGTTTGTGAAAAATCATTACTAGCTTGGAAAAGAAGGGCAGACAAAAGGATGACAGCACTAGCTATTGAATATCATTCATAATAAAGTGGTGCTTACTGAAAATACCTGTATAAAATAACTTGGCTGTGATAGATTACAGTTGCAAACAGATACATACGCCAGAAAGAGATCTCCTTCCATATGCATGGCATGGAAAAATTATCATTTTCCATAACCTCCTTCAAGTTTCTGATAAAAATTTAATGGAAAAAGTCTAAAGATATTATAATAGATGCAAAATCCCTCTAGTAATTTATTATGAGAGAACGTTTTTTTAAAAAAAAACTTACATTCCCTGTATTCACAGACAGTGCATCCTAAACAGGCTCTCAGGTAAATCCACACAACTCACCGGGAATGCTCTTCTGATTAGCCTGCATAGATTTTGTTTGATTATATGCAAGTTCAATAAACATTTATTCTGATGGTTAATCAAAATCTTGTTTGATTAGCACTGAAACAGCTAATTTCCTAGTCTAGTTGGTGCCAACTGAAATTGCTGTCACTGGCTTACCTTGTACAGTTTCAGGGCTGCCTCATGCCTGTGATTGGTAGTGTGTAAGCGCAATTTATCCACACTGTTGGTGTAGTAGTCACAGGCGTTACATTTTAGGTGAACTGGGTTGCCAATGGCAATACACTTCAGCCTCCACTCGTTAGTTTTGCCCCCTTCTTTAATGTGAGCCACCAGTTGATATTTCTGCATATGTTTGTCAGTTTTGCAGTGGAGCTGGAAGTTCGCTTTGAGCTGAGTGTTGTAGTTACAGAGCTTGCACTGGTAGATGTCTCCAATTACAGCCCTCCATTCCTCTTCCGGGAGCGAGCGTTCACTGCTCACATGCACACTTAGGGCCTCCAGGCTGTCAGAGGTGAATTTGTTGCAAACAGCACACTGGAATAGCTTCAGTGCTGGGTCACTGATATAAGGTGACAGCTCTCCTGCAGTAAGGAGGGACAGGTCATCACCCATTAGCTGACCACTAGCAAGCCGGATTTCAGGCGGCAGCTCATTATTTACTACAGGAAAAAAAAAAAAAATTAAAAGGGAAAGTAGAGACCAGCAAGCATAGCACACACAAAGGAATCTGTAAAATAAAGCCTTGACAAGGAGTTTGCTTTCTCTAGAGCTTAAACTATAAAAAGCTGTAATAGGATTGAATCAGGATCAATTACAATCATCCCTTTCAACTTCTAAATTCCCTCATCAGATAGCTTTAATTACTCCTACTGGGCATGATGTCATTCTGGAATTTGTATTTTCAAAGGCATGAAAGTTGATCAATAAAATAACAAAACAGCAACGCTTTCGTAACTTAAAAGCCTAGATTAACGTACACAGCACTAATTGTAGTTTTGTTATATCCTTTAAATGATGCTGGAGGTAGGTCAATACATATATATCTACAATATAGTAATTAAGCTAAGCATATCTATACTAATTTAGGGACTTTTGGTTCCAGATCTCAGCATTCGTAATTTTTAAGTAACACCAAGCAAACAACACTGGG